>JAADVD010000194.1:0-53514 GCA_023334535.1 Pythium vanterpoolii | reverse complement strand
CGATCACTGCAGAGACGACCGTCGGGGGAACTCTACACCTGAAATATACTACATTATTAGTAGAATGTTGGTGCGTGGCGAGCGCGAACGAAATCTCAATGTAACCATTGTTTTGTACAGTATTCGGTCCGGCTACCACAGCGTTCTGTTTATGTGCAACGCGAGGGCGAAACGTCAACCAGCCGTGCCGGACCAATCGCCAAGATGTTGGTCCAATCTCGTTGCGACAAAAAGGGTCTCGGTTTCAGCATGGACCAACTTGTACAACACAATAGTTTCGTTGAGATTTCGTTCGCGCTCGCCACGCACTAGCCCGACCGATCGACGTCATCCATGCGGCGAAGAGCGCTCGATACCCCGCAGCAGTCCGGGCCACGCTACCTATGAAGCAATCCAGATAGAGAAGCTGCCACTGAAGCTTCGAGTTCGGACGGCGTCATTGTTTTCGAGAGCCGTATTTTGTAATCAGTTCGCTGTCGGGGATCCCAGCGACATGGTCCTACTCGTACTGTGGCCGTTAGTGAGGGCCATGCGTTGTGCAGTACCGGTAGACGATTGGCTACCGTTTGCGAGCTGATGGTAGGCGATGCTGGCGTTGCTGCCGGTGAGGCGACACTATTCCTGACAGAGCTGAACCCACGCACCGAACAGTACAGCATCATAACAAAGTCAACCATCTTATCATCAAGTTACATTTTCGCCGCGTAGCGCGGCCGCTGCGTCGTCTCCGAACCATCGACAGGGCCAGCTTCTCAGCCCCGACGAACGCAACCCATGACTGTCCACATGAGCACAATGCTCCACTACGTGCGTGTTTCCAGTTGATGTTTGCGTGCAGTGGGGGACCGCGACCATCGGCGACACGCACCCAATGAGTCCGAGCGTCTCACAAAATATATACTGACTACGAGACGCAGTCGAAACTACATGCTTAGAGTTCGAGACAAATCAAGTCATATCAAGTCGTATCCACCAATCCTTAAGCTTGATACACCGAACACGATAGTTCTATCCTGGTGCCTATGGTACCTGAAATTTGGCAAACGCAAGAAGAAGTCCCAATTTCTTTGTGGTGTCTAATAGTCAAGAGACCAACAAATTTCATAATTTTACAATAGATTGGTGGTTATTCGGCATTCCCACCTGTTCTGGTTTTCGTACTTATTCGAAGACACGTCACCCATTTCAACCAATCACATCAAATGTTGATGTTGGTCCGAAAGGTCTCCCATGAAACGGCGTGTAACTTTTCGGGTCAGATCATGAGGCCGATAGCTACTCGTATGGCCAGTTCAAACTTAGAATCAACAGGCATCCGGATCGAGAGTCGCCCAGATTTTCTTTTCTGCGATTGTACCGTGCGGTCTGATCTTGTCGCCTCGATATCTGAGACCGTCACGATCTTTTCCTTCTCTCTAGCGAGGGTTTCAGGGGTCGCTTCACGCTGTTCTTCGCCTCCCAATACTAGCGCCAGAAGAAAGGCGGCCTTTGTTTTTTTCGAGCAGCGGTGCGTTTGACCAGCTGCACACACAACGTAATCTCCGCTCGCTCGGAACAGTCGCTGTCCGCTATGACGGACGCGTCGCTGCACCACGCCAAGACGGTCGTTGGTGGGGACACACCGGCGCGCAAGAAGCGACGCTTGACTGCTGCGACGCTCGACATGCTACCACCGGTTTCACCGTCCGACTCCGAGGCGTCGCCGTCCAACGTTGGCTCGGTCGTGAGTGCGCGTCGCCTGTCGTTCCAAGACGCTACGCGCGACTCGGCCCGTCGCCGCTGGCGGCTTCTCCAAAAGCACGTGTGCATCACGCAGTGGTACGATATTTGGCGCTGTCGACTCCCATATCTCGTGGAAGAAAGGACAGATCGCTGACGACCTGAAACGTTTTGTCTCGTGCCTCTCTCTAGGCTGTCCAAGGATCTCATGCGACGCCAGGTCAAGCGATTTGCGCTCGCACAGGAGTCGCTCGTCGACGTCCTGATCACCTCGAAAGACGATTTCATGGAAGTACTGGTCAAGATCCGCGAGCAGTTTCTCTCGCTACTGGACGCTGAGAACTGTGTGCTCAGCTTTGAAGCGAATCGGTCAATCTTGGAATTTGGCGGCCGCTCGATCTACCCGTCGACTCGCGCCAAGCGCGGGTTCCTGCGAACAGCGATGGTGAATGGCGAGCCGTTACACTTGTGTACTCCACCACTGGACGGCCAGACCGTGGTGTTGGCATTCGAAGGGCTGCCGCATGCGATTGGCGATGTGCGGTCGTACGTGTGCCTGCCACTGATCGACAGCGACGGCTCCGTCCAGGCTGTTGCTGAGGTCTTTAACTCTCGTCACGATGCCAAGGTCGTGGGGTCGTGGCTGGAAGCCGGCGACCACGGGTCGCTCCACGTGCTGCGCAACTTCGTCGGCAACCTGATCAAGGCGTGTACCAAGCGCACTAACCTTGGCGACCTCGTGTCCCCCACTGCCGCCACCGCTACTGCCATGACCTTGTCACCCCGCGACAACACGACCAGTCACAGACGGTCGCTGGCGTCAACGCCCGAGATCCACGAGTATCCGCTCGAGTGGCTCGTCGATTTCTTGCGCAATTCCGTTGGAATCGAAACCTGCAGTGTCTTTGCGTACGACAAGGACGCCGACTTGCTCTGGGCTCGTCTCTCGGACTGCAGTTCGTGTCCGCAGACCGTGCGGTGCGACGAAGGGATCATTGGCATGGCCGCTCACAAGGGGGAGACCGTGCGCTACACCCGCGAGCACGACGCGGCGGCCTTTGACGACCTCTTCCGCAACATTACACTCCCTCAGGACCAGGTCCACGAAGCGCTGTGCATCCCGACCATGAACGCCCATCAAAAGCTCAACGGCGTCGTGCTATTGCTCAACAAGACAGCGCGCGCGACCGCGCTTACACCGGCAGACATTGCGATGTGTGCGAACCTCTGTCGCCACATTGGCAATGCGCTCCACAGCTCGGAGCTCCACGAAGCGATTCTCAAAGCCCAAGGCAAAGCCCAGACACTACTGGATTTGTCCGCTGTGCTGTTTCGCGAATTGGAGACCAATGCGTTGCTCGTGGCGATCATCAATGCCATCAAGAAACCCATGAACGCCAGCAAATGCTGTGTGTTTCTCATGGACGACGACAAGAACGAGCTCGTCGCACCCGTTGGTTCGGACATTGCCTGTGATTTGTCCCAAGATATCTTTCGGCTGCCGGTGAGCGAGGGGATCGTGGGGGCCGCGGCGCGTCAGGGCGAGATCATCAATGTCCGCGATGTCTACAGCGACCCGCGCTTTAATGCCATGGTCGATAAGCAAACGGGTTTTGTGACGCGGTCGATCCTCGCCGTGCCGATCAAAGACGCCAACGGCGACGTGCTCGGCGTGCTCGAGATGGTCAACAAACTCTCGAAGCAGTACTTTGACAAGGATGACGAAGAGCTCGCGCGCGGCATCGCGTACTACTTGGCGATCGCGTTGAAAAACGCCAAGCTGTTCGAGTCGGCGCGCTCGGCCATGCGCCGCAGCGATGCGTTGCTCGCAATGATGCAGGTCATTTCGTCGTCGAACGAAAACGTCGGCGATGTGTTTCGTGCGCTCGTGGACACGGCCTGTCAGATCCTCAATGTCGAGCACGGCACGCTCTTTTTTGTGGACGCCTTGACCAAGACGCTCTTCTGCCGCGTTGGTGCAAATTGGAAAGGTTATACGATTCCACTGGGTAAATTCATTCCAGGCTTGGTTGCCGAGCGCGGCGAAGCACTGGTCGTTGCCCGCGATGCGCGGAACCACGCCGATTTTGATGCCGAGTACGATGCTCTCGTTGGTATCCGCACCAAGAACCTCCTGTGTGTGCCGATCCAATCGACGACGGCGGGGGCCCGGGAAGGCACTGTCGTTGCGGTGTATTACGCTGCCAACAAACTCACGTCGAGCGCCGGTTTCTGTGACGATGACCTCACGCTCATGCGCGCGATATGTGCCGAGATGGCCACGGTCATTGAACGCCGCGCGTGGGAACTCGTGTTTCTCGTCGAGAGCACTGGCGAAGCCAGCAGCGACGCGACAACCGAAGTCATGAGCTCGTTCCTCTCGCAGTACACGACGACCCCAACGTTGGCCAAGCGGCGGTCGTCGTTGTTTTCCAGCCGCGCGCCAACGCCAATCCACGCGTCCTCGGCCAGCGAGGAACCAGGTCCCGTCGCGACTGGCCTCAGCAGCGGCCTTCTCAGTCGAGTGTTCGCTGGAGAAAACCCTCTGCCGGCTACTACTGGTGATGGTGTCAGTTCGTCGGCGTCGCGGATTCGCAATTGGGATTTGAACCCGTGGGCGTACACCATGCCGCAGCTCGTGGACCTCGTGGTCGACATGTTTGCGTACTTTGATTTGCCACATCGGTTTCAAATCCCACGCGCGACGCTGCGTCGTTTTGCCGTGAGCGTCAAAGGGCAGTACCAAGACATTCCATACCACAATTTCTACCACGCGTTCACGACGCTTCACGTGAGCTTTCTCATTGTGAGCTCGCAGTCGTCGCTCGAGGGTTTAGTTGCCAGTGCCTACCGCTCGCCTGTCGCCGCCATGGACGTCGACGCGTCCTCGATCACGACTGCGCCGCGTGGCCTCTTGGAAGCACGCGATATCCTCGCCGTCTTTGTCGCGGCGTTTTGCCACGACATGAACCACAATGGCCGCACCAACGACTTTCACATCCGCTACCGCACGAGTCTCGCGATGCTCTACAACGACCAGTCGGTGCTTGAAAACATGCACGCGGCCGCGTGCTTTGAGACCATGCGACGGCCGGGCCACGACATTTTGGAGCACGTCAATGTCAGTGAATACCGGCAGCTCCGCAAGTCGATTATCCGGGCGATCCTCGCGACCGATATGCACAACCACGCGGCGATCGTGGGGCAGCTGCACGAGAAACTCAAGGTGGACGTTTTCAACGCTGACGACGAGACCCACAAAGAATTGCTCCTCAATGCAATCGTGCACTCGGCCGATATCTCCGGCCCCGCCCTTACGCAGTCGCTCCACGTCAAGTGGTCGCTCCAATTGCTCGAAGAATTTAATCTCCAGTACGACGAAGAGATCGCACTGGGGCTTGCACCGACGCCGTACATGAATGCTCAGCCCGGCTCGGCCGAGCTCGGCAAGCTCAACTTGGCGTTCATTGACTCGTGTGTGTTTCCGCTCTGGAGCATCATGGGAACCTTCCTCGACGGCCTCGATGTGTGCCTTGCGAACGTGCAGAGCAACCGATCGGTGTGGACCACCATGATCAGCGACGCCGAAACAGTGGCCACAACAGCAGCGGCACACGAACTCGACGCCATGGAGCAGGAAGATGATTTATGACTTATGACTTATGATTTATGATAGAATACTAGACATCAATACAATAGCAATATTCATAGGGCTGCTATGGTGTTTCTTCCAGACACAGTTGCGCCTCGCCCAGGGTGTCGCTTACTGAGCGAGTAGCACTTTGCGACTGCGTCATACTTTACGCTTGACAGCCTCGTATACAGTACGCGTTCGTCGTTGATGCCGTCTATGACAGTCACCTCGCGCTCTGTGGTATCATGCCGCCGTGGGGACTCAGTATGCAGGCGTCGTCGTTGGCGTCGTTGTAACCCTTCCCATGCCGATATTAGACAACCAGTTGACCACGTACTTGCCTAGCATTTCGCCCTTCGTGCTCTCGGCCATGAACCACGTGATGCGGTTGAGAAACACGTGCTGCGTGCAGCCCACAACAAACGTTGCCGCGGCGAGCTCCGTGCTTTGTACGTATCTAGCATTGTCCCCCGGGGTACAACTCGGATTGGCAGTTCGGTTTCGACTAGGAGGTTTTGCTGACGATACCTCAGCCTTTCTCAATACACCACGCGAGCTCGACAAACTGCTCCGCCTGTTGGACACCTTCGCTCGAGCTTCAGGCCTGCATGTCAACTTGTCGAAGAGTCTCATCGTCGCGGCCCATATGAACGCCCTGGAGCGCTCTTCTTCTCCCTGCCGATCCGCGTCGCAACGCAGCTCGATATCTTCCGTCACCTAGGGGCGCTCATCTCCAGTAAGGTTATTGGCTCTGAAATATGGAAACGCGCCATGGATCAAATTCACTCGCAACTGCACCTCGCCGTAGTCAAAACAACCGACGTCCTACAGCGCGTCGACATATGCAGGGCCATCATTCTCCCGAAAATTCGCTTCGTCGATAGGCACTCGTGGCCATCGGCACACACGCTCAAGGATCTTCAACGTCCTAAGAAAAGCTGGTCGCGCTTCCACCATTTGTCGGCGTGGTGTCCTCTGGCGCATGCCGGGAGTAGCCGTACCAGCAGACGTAGTTCCATGTCAGCGTGGGGCCGGAATGTTGTCGCTCAGAGTTGTCAAAGCCAGGACTGGCGAGCGTGGGTGGGTCCAAGCGTGGCGGGGGAGGACAAGTCGACAGCCACCAAACCAACTAGTGTGCGCCTGATGTATGCAGGATAGTAGGACCTGACCGACGGCGGCCATGATCGGGTTGGTCAAGGAGATCCAGCGTCAGACTGCGGCGTGTGCATCGTTGGGCAAGGCGATGCGGAAATGTGGGAGTCCCAAACCCCGTCGCGGACCGCGAGCGCGGCCGTTGTCGAGGCGAGCCAGGCCCGACTAGCTCCTTGGCTTGTCGGCTGTGAACGTACCGTGTCACGCGTCATGCCGCCCGGGTAGATGACACGCTGTCGTCGATCGTGGACGGCGTGATTGTAGCGAGGCTGCAGTTGGCGCTGGATACTGCGTACGTGCAGACTTGATCACCAGGACGGTACGCTTGGGCGGTCGACGCCACGAGACTGACGGCCATGCCAAAAGAAAAGAGCAGAGCATTGTGGTGGGGCGCTTGGTGCTGGGTTGTGATCGGCACCGAAAGTTGGAGAATAAAAAATCAACCTTCATGGAGGACTTGGTTCACGTTCAGGTCGTAAACGCATGGATGGAGTTGATAACTGCGAAGCATCAACACACGGTCTTGCTTACTCTTACGAACGCGAAATGCATGGCTCATCCAGTACAGTAGAGTCGGCCCAGTAATGATGGCCGACTAGTATACAGCTTGGTGCGAGAGTCCATTCATGTGGATGGTCGGTCTCATGACAAGACCTGCAAGCTGTGACGTGACAGTGTGTGTCTCTTCAACGTATGACCTCTAATAATACATACAATGCACTCCCAAAACACATTGAAGATATGGGTTTCATGCAAACCTGACCCATAGATAGACCCGTTTGGGCTTCCCGCATAATGAATCCTTGTAATTCCACCAACGGGTCTCCGTCATACCCATATTCGCATTAAAACCGTATCTCAAACCCGACCCACATTCTGTGTGACGCAGAGCCCAACTGTGCGATCCCTGCTTCTTCCACCACAGACGACGAATCTCGTAGAGACCCCGACAACCAATCTCCTTACCTCCTTGCCATCTCCTCTAGCATGCGCGTGCTTCAAGTCGCCCGCCGCCTCTCCCTCGCGCGCTCGACGCTGCGCACGGCCGCTAGCATCAACGCCGCCTCGCTTGCGCGTCCAGCCCTAGGAAACACCGCACCTGCTGTTTTCCCATCGTTTAGTGCGCCGATCGCTGTGCCGTCGCGCGGCTTTGCCACCAAGTACAGCAATGACAGCGACGACGACGACGATCTCTTTGGCGGCGACGACGACGACGATGAGTCGTTCATTCAGTACCCCATGCCGACGGTCCGCGTCGGTGCGCGTGCCCCCAACTTTACGGCCGGTGCGGTCCACAACGACGAGATCACGCAGCTTTCGCTCGAGCAGTTCCGCGGCCAGTATGTCGTGCTGTTTTTCTACCCCAAGGACTTTACCTACGTCTGTCCTACCGAGATCATTGCGTTTAATGACCGCGCCGCCGAATTCGAAAAGCTCAATACGCAGCTCATCGCGGTCTCGACCGACTCGCCCGAGTCGCACTTGGCGTGGACGAAATTGCCGCGGTCGAAAGGTGGCTTGGGGAACATGAAGATTCCGATTGTCGCGGACATCACAAAGGTTATTTCGGCCAAGTACGGGGTCCTCATTGAAGACGCCGGGATTGCGTTGCGTGGCCTTTTTATCATGGACAAGGAAGGTGTGGTCCACCAAATCACCATCAACAATTTGCCGATTGGTCGCTCGGTAGACGAGACCTTGCGGTTGGTCCAGGCGCTGCAATTCGTGGAAGAGCACGGCGAAGTGTGTCCGGCCAACTGGCAGCCGGGTGAGAAGACGATCATTGCCGACCCCAAGAACGCCCATAAGTATTTCTCGACGGTTGGTGAGGGCGACGATGACGCCGAGGAGACTGCTGCGGCCGGCATGACGGTCGTCAAGACCAAGTCCGAGTTCCAAAAGCTTGTGGAGTCGGGCAAGTCGCTGGTCGCCAAGTTTGAAGCGCCGTGGTGCGGCAAGTGCGCGCAGATCCAGCCGTTTGTCAGCGAGCTGGCGCAAAAGCACGACGGTTTGACCTTTGTTAAGCTCGATGTGACCCTGCCCGAGATTGAAAAGCTCAAGGAAGAGATGGGGGTCGACGCACTACCGGCTTTCCGATTTTTCAAGGGCGGCAAGGAAGTCGGCACGCCGGTTTTGGGGTACAAGAAGTCGCCGCTTAAGCACGCGGTCGAAGAGATCGCCCAATAAGTGGATGCCAAGTGGGACTCGCCTTGAGTAGTGGAGATGGAAGCTACCAGAGTCGTGAGAAAAATCCTACTAAGAAAGATCTTTTTGCTGTGAAGTGGGAGCACCTTAAAGTACTAGAGTATCCACAACCGACAATATGTATGAATGCCGGAAGCCTAGAAGCCTACAGGCTCCACCAAGACATGACGTTATTGTAGAGAAAAGACAATTCAGTGCAAACCGGATTCACAAAGCGACACCCAATCTTTAGGATAGTAGGTATCCCTCTGATATCTCTCGAATGAAAAAATCCTGGTGCATCTCACTAGAGATCGGCAAGACTTCGAGACGGCCAACCCCGAACCTGAAAGTGAGGTATCAATTCATGTACCCAAACAACTGAAGTGGGTGTGAGTTCACGAACCTGCTTTGAGGTACAATGTCTCTCTGTCGCGAGTCTCTGACGAGCGATACGACACTGGGTTTGGTGAGCCTAATCATAGTATTAAGAAGTGGCTCCCGGAATTGGGTCACTGACTAAGTGACTATATCACTGACCAACGGTAGTGGGTGGCCGTATCACTGAACACCCTGGTGTACGATATGAAACGCTGGAACGGCTCTGTTAGTGCGGAACTAACAGAGCCGCATCACTCTTGAAGGAAATTCAGGACGGCGGCGTGCAGTCAGGCCGCCAAGGCTCGAGATGATTGAAGAATCACGAGATTCGGCCCAACAGAGAGCGAAATTGTTTGGGTTTTCGGTCTCCTTGACCCTGGACCGTATCAAACTTGTGGTGGGCTACCAGACCCTACAAACTGCTCTTTCATTTTCCAATCTTCATTGGATCCAGCACACCGCTCCCAACACTCCCACACCAACGCAACGCAACGCAACCACTCACTCGCTCATCATGGCCATTCTTCGTGTTCCTGCCATTGCTCTCGCCATGACGATCAGCGCCGTCTCCACCTCCGCATTTGCCTCGGCCGCCGCGCGTCCTGTCCCAGGTCCCTCGCTTTGGGAACTCAACAATGTCACGACTGCTACGAGCTCGATCACTACCTCGGCACTCCAGCCCTTGGCAGATGAGATCATCATCGTCTCTTTTTGCGGCGTCGACATTGAAGGCGGAGACATCTGGCACGCGCGCCACCCCAACCCGGATTCGTGTGTGGCAAACTGCCTCCCCGAAACGGGCTGCGACGCCGCCACGTGGACCAACTACGAGGGCGGCACGTGCTGGTTCAAGCGCGTCCAGAACTCGTGGGCCAGCGCCGTGCCACGTGTTGGCGCCGTTGCGTTCGTGCGCACGCCGAGGAACACGGGTCGCTACATGGGCCCAGACTTTCCGGCGAATATTGATATGCCGGGGAACGACATTGGCTCCTACCAGCCGGCAGCGTCAGCGACCGCCTGCATCAAGCCGTGTGCGACCAGCTCGTTCTGTTTTGCGTACACGTGGACCAACTACAATGGCGGTACGTGCTGGTTGAAGAGCAAGGCGAGTCCGTTTGTGCACTCTCCTGGTTCAGCGTCGAGTTTCACCGGCCGCGTGACCAATCCGGACACGTGCTTGGTCAACTTCTAATTATGAACGATTCAGACCAGCAGGTTGGAACTGAAGCTGAAAAGAGAAGGAAAGGCCATCGTATTGGGAGAGGATTGGCGAAACCATGGACCTAGCATTCTCCTGCATTCTGATTATATTGTGACAAATATAATCGAGCTGTTTCGATTTGCTTTCTTTGCACGCGTCGACAAAGGAAGACAGTTGCCTGTCGTTTAGTGTTCGAGGGAGCCACCGTTGCTAGGAATCCCCTACATCTCCATGCCAATACTTGACACCTTTGCGGTCCCGATACGTTGAGAAGACCCTACGTAAGCACAGAAGCAGGGTGAGGCTGTAATCTCCACCGCAGTTCACTCGTACCTTTTATGTGCTAGTGGTTGAGCAGCGCTGTTTTTGTACCATTGGATGGCGGGCAGCGGCGGCGTGGAGAACGCCCTTCCTCATGCACGATCGTCGCTGATATATAGTATTGCTGTGCATCGTACGCGGGTCAGTTCTGTGTGGGTGTCGCCTCAGCCAGATCAACAAAAGACGTGGTAATACTCTCAAATGCGGTTAAATGTCCGACTTGGTTGTGGTAGCAGTGAGCAGGTTTTTAAGGCGATGAAACCTAGTGACTTTCTTTCTCGATCGAGATCCTTAACAGGACATTACTGAACATGGAGCCGCACTTGTGTCCCTGGGTTTGAATTGCATTCAATAACTACATCTGCATCAATGCAACCGCATCAGCAATGCCATTTACAGTGATTCTCGCTCTATCGCCCTGGGGGGGCTAAGCGCATAGTTGTTGTTTCGACTTCTATTTGACCAACACCACATTCATCTCGCGCGGAGCGGGTCAACTACAGTACACTGTCATGGTCCGCTCTCTCGTGCTGAGAACGTCAGGAACTCGTTCGTCTAGTGAGCTTTGATCGGCGACCTGAGCTGTCTCTCAAGGCACACATGCTTGATCATGCGTGTGGACAGCTCGGGGCTACTTGGTCGTGGCCGTCAGCTCGACCTTGTTCCTTTTTTAGTCTCGAGGCTGTACAGATAGCCATACTCCCAGGAGTAATGAAATCGGTCTACCTGACGACGTGCTTTGTTTTGATATGTGTATTTTTTGTGATCTGTCTCTCTTCCTTTCCGTCTTGGGTATCCTCACAGTTCCACCGCACTCTTCTCACCCGTCTTACGACTGAAGGCCGAGCAGCACCCCGCCGTTCGTGCCTTGGGGTGGAAGGTACGTAACGTTTCGCGACTTCGCCAGCGTCTCGGCAATCTCACGCGCGGCATCAATGCGCTGGACTTCAATAAAGCCACTGCCGCTCTTGCCCACGGCGTTCGAGATCAGAGTCGCGGCTTCGGACTCGCCTTCGGCCTTGATGATCGCGGCCTGACGCTCGTGCTCGGAACGAATGACCACAAATTTTTGGCGCTCGGCTTCTTGCTGCGCGACTTGCTTGGCTTCGACGGCGCGCGTAAACTCGGGACCGTACTCCAAGTGCGTGATCGACACATCGTCGAGCGTAAGGAAAAACTGTTTCGCCCGCTCGTTCAACTCGGTTGAAATCTGGCGCGACACTTTGTCTCGGAACGTCAAGAGCTCGCTCGCGTCGTACTGGGCAACAACCGACTTGAGCACTTCATTACCGACCGACGGAAGAATGCGCTCGGCGTAATCAGCGCCGTATTCGGCAAAGATCGTTGGGAGGTGCTCTTGCTGCGGACGGTGAAGCACACGCAATTGGATGTTGACCATTTGCAAATCCTTGGTGCCCGTGCGCGAGCTGATCACTCGGTAGTTCGAGCGCACGTCCAAAATCGTAGGGTACTGAAAGAACGGGATCTTAAAGTGCGTGCCTTCGCCGACGCTCTTCTTGAGGATACCATCTTTACGGTCAAAAATCACAGCGCGGTGGCCGCCATCGACTATGGAATGATAGCAGAAGCCACGTTAGTACGAGATAAGAGTGTGAAGCTTCCAGAAATTTCTAGGAAGTGAGAGTAGTGCGAGCAATGAGAGCGTACCGTCGTAGATGCACTCGGTGAGCACAAAGCCTGCGGCGGCAACGCCGAGGCCGCTAAAGCTCAAGCGGTTGAGGATGCGGCTGGCCATGCTGGTCTTCTTTGCTTGCTTTCCCGTTGCGTTTGCTTCCGCACGTTGGAACTGCTCAAGCTTCGAGAGCCTCAGACGAAATCCTGTCAAATCTGATGATTACATGCACTCTTGCATGCGACCATCACTCGGACTGCCACCTTCCCAGCCAGTCGTGAGCCCGCAATCTGGGGCAATCATTGATCATCACTCCCTTATGTACGGATCAGTGGCAGCTAGGAATTAAGTACGCTCTCTACTAACACCGCAAATTGGGCCGGGTGTCCGGTTCTAACAGGAGGTGGCCCCGTAACAAACTAAGTGCGGTTTCAGGGACTCACACTGGGCCATGGAAACGCATCGCACCGCCAGTATTCCAGCATCTCTCCATCGAGCATCTACCCTCGAATTCCCTGCTCTCTCTTCTCTCTGCATCCCTTCAACAACCATGGCGACGGCAACCAAGCTCGCAGATGTTGCGCACAAGGCCGTGACCACCGGTCTCATCCTCACGACGCTCTTTGGGATCGCCGACGTCACGCGCGGCTTTAGCGTGCTGGTCCAGCGTAACGTTGACCGACGAAACCCTCCGCCACCGCAAGAGTCCGAGACCCAGGCGGCTGGCGCAACCTCCAGCGAACAATAAACGTCCACTCATTCGACTCTGGACATTAGCGTTTATCTCCACCGGTGTATCACTATCTATTTCTTGCAATAGACCACAAACGACAATATTGAATTTTCTCATAGTGCACGGACGTCGTATTCTTTCTTGGCACTCTGTGCCACATGCGCCGCTTTGGTCGCAACAGCTCCGAGCAACTGTTCGGCTTTGAGCAGCAGTCGCTCGGCCGGCGTCGGCTCGAGCAATGCATTGATTTTGGGGGCTTTGTCCTGGATAAAGCGAGTCTTTAGTAGCTCCACCATGGATTTCTTCGGCGTAGCATTGGCTTCTTGCAGTGCTTGCAACCGCTCGAGCTCGGCTTCGCGCTCGCGCATCTGTTGACGCCGCTGCCGCAGCCGTTTCTTGAGCAATGCGACGCCTTTTTTCTCCAGTACACGCTGCGTCGCTTTCAGTAATGCACTGTTCTTTAGCAGCGACGCATTGCTGTCGTCGGTAAGCTCTAACAGTGCCGTCTCATAGTGCTGGACCTCCCCACTCCATTTTTCAATTTGGGCTTTGCTCAATTGGGCGTCTTCTTGCTGGAGCAGGCGTGCCAACGAATTGTACGCGTCGAGCGTTGCAAGGTGGAAAGTGACCGAGGGTAGGACGTGCTTGTAGGCTTGGACCACGCGATGCCATGGGAACTGGAGGAAAGGCATGCGCAGCAGATCGGAGCCTGTAAACAGCAGCGATGACTGGCCGCTGGTCTCTGTGGAGCGGAGCTTCCAGTCAGCGTCAGCGCAGCGCCAGCCCGACGCCGCCTCGTCCCGCGTTGCGTTGGCTTGGTCTTCTGTACCAGCCAGCAACTGCTTCTTGGTGGATCCACGCTTGGTCATCCGCTTCTCCGCTTCGCTGTCTTGAACTGACAGTATGTACTCGGATGCATCAAAATCCTCGTCGAGATTCAGCACCAGCCCGTACTCGTAATTCTCCGCACCGCTGCAGCCGAGCCGCACGCCGATCTTGACTGCGAGTCGCTGCTGACTACCAGCACCCAGACACTGTATCGGATACACGAGGGGTCCGGCACCGGCCGTGCGTTGCAGCAGCGTATCAAACGCGCGGACCGTTGCATCGACATGACGCTGCACGAGCTGCCGCGTGTCGGCCGTGTTCTCGGCATCCACGAGCCGTCCGTGTTTGCAGATTTTCCACTGTTCGAAAAACTGCGCACACTGCCAGAGCTTCTCGAGGCGTTCTTCCCACACACGCGGCCGGTGAGGGTTGCCTGTCGAATCCAATACAAACTCCAAGTATGCGATCGCGCGCGTGACCTTGCGCTTGCGGTGGCCACGGCCATCGCCTGGATCCCCCATCCGGTGCTGCCGTTTCTTGTGCTCGAGCCGTGCGAGCTTGCGTTCTTCGTAGGCGATCCACAGCAGCCGCGCGCGCTGGCGCTCGGCCTCGAGCTGCTCGAGCTGCTTGGAGACGCGGGCAAATTCTTTCATACGGTGGACATGGGGAACCAGTCGTTTCTGGTATGCGTCGTCAGCAATCGCCGACAGCGGCAGCCGTGCGATGGCATATTCAATCCGCAAGCCAACGTGGGGCGAATCGCCCGTCATTGGCTCGGCATCAAAATGGAAATTCTGTTGGAGGAAATTGGCTACGAGCTGTGGGGTATTGATCTCACTGAGGATCGCCACCGAGAACAGCATGAACTCGGCTGGTCGGGTGGTGGAGGTAGCGTCTCGTAGAAGATGCCGCTTGATGAGTGGTGAGGCCGGTGAGGCCGGTGGGGCATTGTGGAGATGGAAATCTTCGACCAAGAACTCGCCGTTCACGAGTCCACATCGTGTGTCGGTCGCAGCCTCCACAAGCTCGTTAAGGTAGAACAGTCCAGCCGTTGTCGGCAGTAGCAAGTGGATCTTTCGGTTGGGCGAGTCCATGTTGGCGCGATACAGTTCGTAGACATAGGCGATCGTTGCCTTGACATCGACGTGGAGTGAAATCAACTACACACATAGAATAGGACATACCCGTTAGTTTGTCTCCTTAGAAGTGCCTCATCTTCGAGCCACGGACATTGCCAACAGGGAGTGTTTTGATGTGCAGCGTCACATAGTTCTTCACCCTGCCGCAAGGAACAACAGCATCATCAGACACGGAGGTGAGATTGGAGGATTCAGGTCACCATAGTTCAGTCCTACACAGTGCGGTGCTTTCGGATGGCGTGAATATCGGCCAGGACGTCCGCGTAATAGTCTCGCTGCTCGGCTGGAGTCGGCTGTCGCAGCCAAGGCTCCCGTGCTTCTGCATCGTCTCCATCCACCACGTTGTCTTCGCTGTGGCGTCCAAACCCCATGAGCTTGAGCCGCAGTCCTTTGTACCTCGCGTGCCTTTCACGATCCTCTTGTCCATGGGTCGTGCACCGTTGCGTTGACTTGGTGGACTGAGATTGTTTGTACGTTCGATGAGCAAACTCAAAGCACCCGGGGCAGCCAATCGCAGCTCGCCCATGACACACGAGACACGCTGCACCAGCATCATCTGCAAAACGACCACGTAGGATCGCTTGCAATTCGAGCTGCTGCGCTGGCGGCAGCTTAGTGATGGTAGCGATCCGGCCGGCCCCTGGGCCGTCGCGCTGTTGCTGGCGTGCGAGAAACTGGTCCTGCGATTGCATGGTGTCGTCGTCGTTGTCACTATCGTTTGCGCTCCCATCCGCCTCGTCCTCATCCCCCATGTCGACTTCCTCCAGTGGAATTTTGCGGTATTGGAGGAGAAAAAACACAGGGGAGATGGCCGTCGCGTCATTTTGCTTGATGATACAGTAGCTCGTGAACGCTGGGTGTGTGACTGTCACTGCTGGTGTCTTGGATGAATACGACGGCGCTTGCGAGGCGGGGCATGGCGCCGGGGAATACCCTTGGAAGACAGGCGAGTTCTTGGTCGCGTCATGTGCCTCTCGTGGTGATGAAAAGCGATACCCTGCCGCGGACGGGTGACACTGATGGACGTCCACGAGGTCGCGCTCGAGCCGTCGAAGAACCAGCTCTTCCTCGTGGCGCTCCTGGTGGTGCCATTGCGAGCTTTTGTGCTGGTTCGCCAGTAGGGCCGTCGCCTGTACATCGCGATCTTTAATCACCTGAAGGCGTCGTTTCGCCTGCTCTTTTTGCCGCTGGCGGTCGCGGTCTTTGCGTTCCAGTGGCGTGAGCTTGACTGGGGACTTGGGACGTGAGAGCCATCCATGGGCACGCTGTGGCGAATGGGGAGGCGAGGTCAGCGCAGCTGCAGGAAGTGTGTTGGTCCCATACATGCTAAGGCTGCAGTGAGGCGAGATTGACGCCACGCAGAGCGCTGGGTCCAATCAAGAGACGCTGTGGGAGGGAGAAAATAGCAACAAGGAGAACTCGCAGTTGATACACCTCTCGAGACAGAACAGGAATTCCCGGACTCTTTGACTTGGCGATTTTTCTTGACCCCACCGGTCAACGTGGCGAAGGCGTTGCCCTCAGTCGCGTAGCTTACTGCATCATGAGCGACGGATACATGAGAATTGACGTCTACAGACCCAGCCGTTTCCAAACGTCCCCTTTGCAATGTTTTCAGCCAATCCCAGGTGTCATATCGCAATTATAAGCCAATCAGCATTTGATTGGCAGTTGATGGCAGTTGAATCTGTAACTGGTGATCCCTTCAGCTTCACCCATCCGCTCCACGTTGACAGTGAACACGCCAAGGAGAAGCATTAGCGACAATGACGCAGGCAGGCGAGCGCAAGGGCGCGCTGTATGCAGCGGCAATGCTGGTCTCGGGCACGTTCAGCACGGTCATTATGAAGACCGAGTACGGCGTTCGATCGCACGGCACGGAGCCGTGCGTGGACCCGCACGACCCGACCAAAACCACGATGCTCTGTCCGTTTGACAAACCGTGGTTTGGTGTGTTGCAGATGAAGCTCGCCATGGCATTGTGTCTCGTCTTTCTCTTTGTCCGCAAAGCCGCGCAACACAAAAGCTACTTGGAGACGCCGCTCTTGCGTACGCAGAAAGGCGGCAAGAAATACATTGCGACCCCCGAAGCCGCCGCGATCCGCAAGAAGCAGACCAAGACCTATGAGACCCATGAGACCTCGACGCTACTGGGGGCGCACGCGCCAACTCAAAGTATTACACTCAAGACCGTGTTAGCTGTGGCCCTACCGTCCATGCTCGATCTACTGCAGACTGTTGGCGCCAACGTCGGGCTCCTCTGGATCTCGTCGTCGGTCTACCAAATGGCACGTGGCTCGGTCATCATCTTTAGTGCGTTCCTCTCGGTGCGACTCATGGGCAAGCGACTCTATGCGTACCACTATGCCAGCATTTTGCTGGTTGCGATCTCGGTCGCGCTCGTCGGCTGGGCCGGCACCAATGGGACGCCCGAGGCTGAGGCTGCGGCCAATGACTCGAGCCACGCGCTCTTTGGGTTGGTGTTTATCGTACTGGCCCAGCTACTGACAGCACTCCAGATTGTCGTGGAGGAGCACATGATGCTCGCACTGGATCTGAGTCCCATGCTATTGGTGGGACTCGAAGGCCTGTGGGGACTGGCGTTTTACATCGTGCTCGTGCCGGTCCTGACGCTCACGCCTGCGTCCTCGACGGCGTTTGCTAAGATCTACCACGAGGATTTTTACGATTCAGTTGTGAAAGTTTCCAATTCGCCCACACTCGTGGCGCTGATTGTTGCGTACATTGTGGCGGTGGGCACGCTGAATGTTACCGCCAACTACGTCACCAAGCACCTCTCCGCCGTCATGCGCAGTATCGCCGAGGTCTTTGTTCCCTCCGCTTCGCTCCTCTCCGCTCGGGCTCTCACCTCCTCTGTTATTTGGTTAATGTAGACGCTGCGTACGCTGGGCGTCTGGACGCTCGGTCTCTTTGTGTACTACGTCGTGCAATGGCGCGGTGGGAACTCACCCGGCGAAGCCTGGACAGTTTCGAGCTGGTACGATTGCTTAGTTACGACCAAAGCAGAGAGGACGCTCTCCGCCTTTACAACAGGGAGGAGAGGACGCTTGCCGTCTTTACGACGGGGAAGAGAGGACGCTTTTCGTCCTCCTCCATCGGTCCTCCCTGTCTATTCGCTCCGCTAACAGCTTCTGATGGCTGGCAAATGCGCTGTATTTTTTTGTTATTTGCAGGATCGAGCTCGCGGGCTTTGTGATCATGGTTTACGGCACACTCGCGGTACGTCCCCTTCTGTCTCCCTGATCCCGACGTACGTTATCGCACGACCAATTCTCTTCCTTGTGATGATGCAGTACAAGCAAATGCTCCGCCTGCCGCTCGCCGCCTTGTACACGGCGGAGACACGCGACCAGGCGGGCTACAAGTCCCCTTTCATGAGCGCCATGCACAAGTGAGACGTGAGACGTGGTGACGACGACAACGATCGCAAATTCTCTATAAGATCCGCTATCGCTAATACAGAACTAGACTAACGCACGTGCGTCGGCACGGGCTGCAAAGGTATCAGCAATGTGCTTTCTCTCTGCGCGCCCCTTCTTGATCATATCGGCAACACTACCCTGCTCAAATGGATCCCTCTGTGGTGCACAGTGTGGGACAGAATAATTTCTACACCTGCTGGCTTGTTCTCTCTCTCCAACAGTGACGCGAGTGGACGAAGAAAGGCCGAATTTCCAGTGGAAGCTCATAGCTTGATTGGAATCAACATGTATCAATGTATAGTACATACTATCTATCAGAGGTACATAGTACGCTGATCCGGCGAGCGTTCCTGCTGAGAAGGTGGGCAAGATGTTCCAGGTGAACATCCTCGAATCAGTTCAAAGAGGTGTAGGTATGCGTCTTCGCAGACGAGCCTATCCCGCCTCCTTTCGCGCGTGCACGTGATGGACAATTCTCACACAATGGAGCCAGCTGGTCTGGCAGGGCCAAAACTCGATTCTGTACTGTAAGACTGTAAGTGTACTCGTGTGTCGTCTGCTGCCTCTCTCTCCCCCAGAGAGGGACGCCATCGAGTGTCGTGGTTCGCTCAGTGTCGAGGCGGTGCCACTGTGCGGGAAACCCCACTTGCCACTTGCCACTGGGTCTGTCGGGTTGTCGTGTGCTGGCGCGGCTCCTCCTTCGCTTCACCCTCCTCTGGACTGGACCGGACCTCCTCCTCGGCAACCTGCTCGTTCCGTGCTGCTCCCCAACTCCCAACTCGCCCTTCAGCTCCGCCACTCTAGACTCGCGGTCGCGACTTGGAGAGAGTTGTGCGCGTTGCCCGTGGATTGCCCGAGCCCACTATCATCCACCCTCCGTCACGAGTCCTCTCGTATCCCATTGGAATCGCGTGCGCTTTGCTCCATTCCACACTGGTCTGCGGCACGACGTGCATTCTCCCCTCCGATCAACGTATCACGGTCTAGATCGGGAAGAAGTCGACGTGGTGGAAGGAACTGGAACTGAACCGCCCAAGGAAGAAACTCACTAAACGCCACTGGCACAGTAGCCGCACGATTTCGGTTCTCCTCTGCGTGCGTTAGACTCCTCTCCGGATCAAACAGTTCCACCCACCCCGCATATCCAGAAGTTACTACCTCAATCCAATCCGCCAAATTCGCCACTATGCGACGCCAGCAAACGAATGGCGAGTCTAACAACAGCTCGGCGTCCAACTTTACGGTATTCCGCGTGCCCGGGTCGCGCTACAACACCAACGGCGGTCCGCCCAGCGGCGTGCCGCTCCAAGTCGGGCCGTCACTCGACTATGCCGGTAGCGCCGGTGGCGGCGGCAGCGGCAGTGGTGGGCATGCCCGTAATAGCTATACGTCCACGATTCCGTCGTCGCCGCCATTTCGCGAGTCCATGCCGGACGGCCTCGGCTTTGACGACTATGACCAAGACACTGGCGGCGGTATGGGCTGGATGCGGACCGGTCGCGTCGTGCGCGTCAAAGAGACTGGCCAGTCGTTCCGCTTTCCGCTCGACGAAGAGAACCTCCCGCAACTCGAACTGTCGCGGCAAGACATTGCCCAACTGCGCGAGTCCATGGAAGCCGCGATCGAACGTGCCGTGAAAAACGGCGGTGTCTCGTGGATGGAGAACCCGACCATGGCGCCGGTCAACGCCAAGTACCAGTGGAAAGTGCACTTGGAAAAGAAAAACTGCATCATGTACCGCCGCAAAAACGACTCGACACTGACCAAAAATTTCCTCATCCGGTGCAAGCTCGAGTGCAGTCTGGACGATGTCATGTACGGCGTCATGAGCGACAACACGGAGGACGAGCGGACATACTTGGCCCACGTCCACCGCGACGATTTCCTGGACGGCGCCGTGGTCCAGCTCCTCGCCCGCCCCAATGTGGAGGATCCGTACCAGCTCTTTGCGATCAAGTGGGCGGCGTTCCAGTCGCCCGTGGATTCCATGTTTGCGATCCGCGACCAGTTCTACGTCGAATATTCGCGCACAGTCATTGACCCCAAAGGCCAAAAAGTCGTCGCCAGGGTCTTCCAGTCGATCAGCGGCAAAGACTTTAATGCGGTCGAGCGCGATTTTAATTTCGTCCGCAACGATATTAGCTGGGTCCAGTTGTTCCGGGCTTTGCCCGGCTCCAAAGACACCAAGGTCGATGTGTCGCTCAATGGGTCGATTACGTTTCCCGCGGCCGCCAACACGCCGTCGTGGTTGGCGAACCGGTTCTTGGCGAGCATGTACGCGATTGTCACGGGCATGGCAACTGCCGGCGACGCTAAATTCATTGTTAACAACCAGCTCGTGTCCGAGAAACCGTGGGTCCCCAACAGCGAACGCTCGGCCTGCAATGTGTGTTTCAAGTCGTTTAGCTTTTTGCGCCACCGGCACCACTGCCGTATCTGTGCCGAAATTATGTGCACGGCCTGTACGCTTGAATTGTCCTTGCGCACCTCGACCTTGCCGGCGTCGCTGCGGCCCGAAGGTGGGTTGATCAGTGCCGAGAAATTCTGCTTCAAGTGCGTCGAGCAAGCGCGACGTGATCGCGAAATCTCGCTGGCCCATGAGCTCGCCATGTCGTCAAGCCGTGAGCGCGAGCTGAGTCTGAGTGTAGGCGGCCACGACGACAAGGAGAATGGCGGGAGTCAGCACTCGTACAGTGAGAGCCTACCAATGCCACCGATGTCGCGATCCGCAAGTGCCCACAGTGTCGAGTCCAGTGGCGGGTCGATGCATGCCGCTGGGTGGTCCAACAAAGTACTCAGTGCCATTGGCAAGGAGAAACCGCCGGTCGAGCACACGGCCGCGTGGAACCACAAGGTCATGTCGGCCATGTCGACCGGTGGGGGCAGTGACAGGCATGGCACCAGCGATCTGATTCCACTGACAGCATCCGCATCAGCATCAGCGTCAGCGTCAGCGTCCATGTCCATGTCGTCCGCCCCATCGTCGTCCGTGGGAAGTCATCACCACGCCGCACTGCGCAGCCGCACGAACACGGCCGGCCCCGATCGCCTGCGCCACGATATGGCTATGACCGGTGAGAAGACGATCAAGACCTCGAGCAGTATGTCCGAAGTGCCGCGGCCATCGGACGACGTGGTCACGGTCACGGCCATGCCGAGTTCGTTTGCCAAGATGGAAGAGTCAATTGCCGCGCAGCAATTGCTCTTGCGGAATATGCTTGTGCAAGGCCAGAAAATGATGCAGCAGCAGCAGCAGCAGCAGTACTACCCACCGCCCACGCGACCCGGCGCGCAGATTGATGTGATTGAAGACGCGCAGCCACAGCGACTGGCATTGCCGCCGTCGACGACCAGTCGATTCGAAGAGACGCTGTAGAGAAGAAGACAAGATCGATTTGCATATTCCACACCCATACAGACCAGACCAGACCCCATTGATACATCAGGAAGGAGAGCAGACCCCCCCTATCTGTTTTCAGATTCCAGCAACTGAGAAAGAAAAAAGAGGAGGAAAAGTAGAGAGAGGAAGAGCGACGCGAGTAGCAAGCGACGTTTGCGTACGCGATCTGCTTGTGATGAATGTTGAATTACCACACCAACTACTGGTGTATATTCGTTTCGAGCCTTGTTGTCTAGTGCAGCAGGAACGGATCTGCTTGCAAGACCCGACGCAAATGATTTCGATCTCGACTGCCGACAGTCAACTGGGTGTCGTTGAGCTTGGCGGCTGCCATCAGTCCGTGCTGCTGATGATATCCCCAATCCGTACGCTTCGCTATCGGTGACTGCATGGATAGGTGAAAGTTTCGTGTCTGTCTCGTTGATGTGGGGCAGGTAAGGGCAAGAGCATGCTAAGTGGTGAGTGATAGAGGGTGAGCTGTCTCATCATACTAGGTTCTAATGCGAAGCAGGAGGTAGACGAACAAACAAGACCAGCAAGGTCTTGTTGGAGATCTCAAGTACTACGGCCGAGCTGAATCAGAGAGCACGGATCCCGTTCAATGTGTCTCGGCGTTCAACTCCGACTACGTCTTTAGCAATGGGCCGAGTAGAGTTCGACGCAGCGTTATACATATCCAATCATCAATACATTTTTACTCAGTCTCCATAGATCATCTTACACCATCTACTACACGCCTAAAACAAACACACAAACGCCGTTCAACTGGCGTTGTCTATATAAACTTCCACACACACGCCACACGACTCCCCACAGCAAGACCCACCACCACCTCTTGTCTCCGACTCAGTAGCGCTGCTGCACGAGCTGCGCCGACTGGAGACGGTGGTGCGTCGGATCGGTTTTCGCTCGGGCATTGCGCTGCGCCGCAGTGCGGAGACTGCTCGTGCTGCTTGTGGTCGACATGGTCTCGCTGTCAATTTCGCCATTGCCATTGAACAGCAGCATGCGCAAACGAAAGATTGTCTCGAGGTCTTCCGAGGCACTAGCATTCACTGGCGGCAGCGGTGCCGAGGCGCGCGACTGTGGGAGGGGCGGAGGAGCCGCACGGTGCTCGCCATGCGCGTAAAGGTTCGGTTCCGAGGTGGTGCGGGTCGCCGTCGTGTGCGACCGCGGCAAACCGTCGGGCTGGGGCATCGGTGGGATCATGTGCATGTGCATGGCCGAAGGGTGCGACGGCATGCCGCCGCCTCCATGCACATGGTCGGTTGAGCGAACCCGACGACGGTTGCCGTGATTGGCGTGCTGGCGATGGGAGGGCGGCATGGGCGGGTGGCCACCGTGAAGCTGGTTCCGTCCAAGCTGATCAATGCTAATCAGCTTGCCCTGGCGCTGCTGCTTTTCGTGGCGCGCCGCGTACTCGCCGTACAGCCGCAAACACTCTTCGTGGTCGTGTGGATCATAGTGGTGCTGCTCCTGCAGCGTCTGCAACTGCTGGAGCTGGTACGGATCCAGTGGCAACCTCCCCGTCGCGTTGGGTTGCTGATAGTGGTCCTGGTAGGACTGGTCCTGGTAGTGCTCGTGGCTCGATGCGGACGCCGTTGTCAGCCCGTGGACGTCATAGCCGCTGTAGCTCTGGCTGTCGTCGTCGTCCGAGTCGTCGTGGTCGTACGACGTCGACGTGTACGAGTCCACGTACGGTGGCTCGACCTCGGGTTCGTACGAAGACTGGTGGCTATAACTGTGCGTACCACTCGAACCCGACGGGACACGCCGGTGACCGTGCTGGTGCTGTTGTTGCTGGAGGAGGTACTGACGACTCGTGCTGCAGGCACTGCCGCTACTCCGGCGGGTACTAAACGACGCGCGGTAGGCATTGGCTTCGCGCACATCGGCTCTCGCTAGCCGTGTGCAATTGAGACAAAACCGCAGCGCCACGACCCCTGTGTCAGCAATGTGCTTGAGCTCGTCAAAGAAAAACATGCGCTTGGTGCAGCGCTTGCACACTTCGCGGATACAGCCTTGGCACCGGCGCTTGGCGCGTGTAAACTTGAACTTGTGAAAGCAGACACCACACGCATTCGCGGTCGCCAACACCGTGACGTGGCCCATGACCAAGTTGGAATGCCGCGACGACGACGACGACGAGTTGGAGCCCGACCCGGACCCCGAGCTCGTCCCTGGCAAAGGACAGAGCCGGCCCGGGTTTAGCTTGGCCGTGCCGTTCGCGAGCAGTGCGCGCGCGTCACAGATCGTCTCGACGTTCGAAATGCCGGGAAACATAAACGAAATGGTCTTGGTCACGACCCACGCCGGCATGTTCCCCGCGTTTGAGTGCATGGCCTTGGTAAACGCGTCGACGCGCGAGCCGTTCTGGCGATAGAAGTGCAAATTTGAGATTTTGCCAGTCACCAGCGGCGGCAACTTGGATTTGTCGATCTCAATATCGTCCATGGGCATGGATCTCAAGAACCGGAAGAGCACGCGGTTGCCGTCGACATCGTAGGCGGTCCCTTCATACGAAAAGAACAAAAAATCGCGCGACGTCATGATCGCCGGGGCTGGCGACCGGAACGCAATCCAACGCACGCCCACGAAATGCATCGGGTCTTCGTCGGTCCGCGTTTCATAGCTTTGGAGGATCGCGCCGTCCAAAAAGTTCGCTTCGTAAAGGTGGGCAAACGCACAGCGCACGTCGTAGGTCGTATCGCAGTACATACCGGCCACCAACTCGTCGAGGTGGACGCCTTCGAGCGTCGAGCGAATGAGAATGTCCTTGTCGCTGGTGTTGACAACCGGTCGCACAAACGCTTTGAGGTTGGGGCGGTCGGCAATCATGTCGAACCCATCGCGCACGCGGTCTTTGAACGCGTTGTACCACGAGTGCCGGTGCGACAGCGCGCGCATGATCTCGTCCTGCGCGACTTCTTTCCACGCGTCCATGCGCGCGGCCGAGACGTGGAGCCGCGGCACGTCGTTCTCGGCCACAGGGAAGGCATCCTCGAGGCCCATATTCGTCGTAGAGGGGAGAGACGACGGGGTTACGCGAGTGAAAGTGGACTGGAGGAGGAGGCAGAGGAGGAGGTGGGATTATTGGGCGGAATGGAATAATCGGGGGAGAGGTGCAAGGAGGAGCGGACGAGAGAGGGGAGAGGAGAGGGACGGACGGACTCGGCTTGGATTTTTGGAAGGTCGGGGATAGCGACTCAGACGAGGACGCTGAGGCGACCACCTTGGGTTTCGTTTTTTTTGGTTTTGTTTTCGTGGATGGTTTGATGCTCCCGCCAACGAATGAGGTCGAGCGATAGAAGACCGGAATGGGGAGATGGCCGACGTGACGTCTGTTTGACTCCTTCTCTTCTTGGTTTTTTTCTCGTTCCCTTGTCCAGCCTGCTATTGATTTTGCTGATGGCAACACTTGCTGTTGATGCTCTCTTTCTTTCCACGGCGGACAAGAGAGCGCACGATTTGTCAAAGTTGTGGACAAACACTGGAGAGTGGAGCGGGGAAGGGGACGCGAGGCAGCTGCAAGTGAGGCATTCGGGCCAATCACGAAAGCAGCAATGGACCAGGCCACACACCTGTCTGTTTGTTTGCTGAGAGATGAGATTGTGCAACATTCTGTGGCAGGATTGAGTGGGCATGGAGGGGAGCGGACGACGTGCACTCATCGATTGACAGAGGTAAACTCCAGAAGGTGGAGGGGACGGAAGTTTCGATCTGTGCTCCGTCGCAAAACCTGGAGGTTGCAACATCGGTTTCACGATGGTGTGGTCCAACGAACGGCCATCAGAATTGATTGACATCACCACACGCGCTGAATGCATCAGCGAACCGTTTCGTTTCAGCCAACTGCATAACTGCTGAATTTCCACGGTGTCACAGATACTAGAACCAAGAACGCAATTTCTCAGGAAGTGCCTTCTAGTTAACGGAACGCACACTTTGGTGTGTTTTGATTGGGGACTGTACGTTGGAGCGTTTCGGTAGATCATTTCTGGTGATATGACCAACCCGCGTTCATTGAGCTACAGTCTGGACATCTCTCCCAGTAAAGTCCTCGAGAAACACTCCTGACGATGAAAGGGGTGCGGTGGACATGCATATGGACGCGAACCACAACGACTTACAGAGCGGCTGCCAACTATCAGCGCCGCCGCTGATTGGTTGATCCCAATTCAGCATGATTGAACCAGCGATTCATGCCACGCCACGTCAAAAACGAGACAGTCAGACCAGGCGGCACCTCTCGAGTTCAAGCGATGACGGTGAAAGGAAAGCTCTTTGAACACGTCTGACCAGCAAGATCCACTATTGCATAAGATCAGATCTCGTTGGGTTAGCGTACGTCCGGCCGATGCTGAACCTCGAATGAAGGCTGAAGTGGAGCGGCCGCTGAAGACAGCAGTCGTTGCTCACAAGATCGCCTCACGCAGTAATCAGACGCCGTACTATTGAAGCTGCTCCTCGCCAATCGTCAAATCCGAAGTGTACGACACACAGTGATCTGGTCCATTGGATTCACCGAGTCCAGATCCACTGTTCGCGACCACTCACCGGATCGACGGGTATCTCACATGCGTGCCCACTGAGTCAGCGGCTGACGAACAACGGGCGTCACCCAGTAAACTTCTCGGCTGAATGAGCTTTCTTGTATTTTTTTGAAGCCTTCAAGGATCCGCTTAATCGGCCCATCGTGGGATCCGCCATTGACTGGCGCTGGTGGTGCGCAGTGTACAGTACCCAGCCGCGACGACACTGACCGCCTCCTCTCCGCTCCGCCGCCATCTTCCGGATGTGAACTTGTGACACCTCGTCCAAACATAAGATTCACAATGCAAGAGCACAATTGGAGCGTTGTCTACAAATCGGTTTCTTAAAAATTACTCTCTCAGCTACCATAGTACCGGATCATGGGTGAGTTGCCACCGCTGTTGGCGGCAGTGCCTGGCGACTGAAAACCCTGTGGCGGCTTTCTTCCAGTCTCGTTTGTATCTTGGATATTGAAACTCGCGCCAAAGTCGTGGACGAGGTCATCCCCCGTCCGAGCCGACGGTGACTGGACGGCATGGTTCACACCGTTTACAATTACACCCGTGCCGGTGCCCGAGACGGCCCGCCGCACTGGTGCCATGCCCATGCCACCAGGTCGGTTTGTCCGCTTGGTCGCACCGTACGTTAGGAGATTCGGCGTCGAGGCCGTGCGGCTCGCCACGCGAGCGGTCTCGGCTGTCTCGTCGAGTGCCGTCGGCGACGCATAGTTTCGCAGCGTCACGGGTCGCGGCTGCTGCTGGAGTTGGAGTTGAGAGGGAAGCCGTCGCTGCGTGAGCTGCGGCACAGGGGCAGCAGCGTGAGGACGCGGGCCGACAGTGGCGGTAAACTGCTGGGCCACGACCGACGGCTTGTCAACCATCGTGAGCGGCACAAACGAGCCGCGCGAGCCGTACTCATTGCCTTCCGGATCGACATCAAACGAAAACGACCCTGTGCCCATTTCGCTCATAAACGACTGTGGCCCCATGTCGTACGAAAAACTCCCGGCAATCGAGTAGTCGTCCGAGTCAATGACGCTGTAGGCGTCCGAGTACGAGTCCGTCGTATCGCGGAGGCTGGCATCGAGATCGTCGTGGTCGACAATGCCATCGAACTGCTCAAAGTCGAAATCGTTGTTACTCACGTCCACGTCGTCGCTGTCCGAATCGTGAAAGTCGCCAAAGTCTTCGTCATCGTCTTCGTCGACGCCTGGCGAGACGCCGGCTGGGGGAGACTGGATCGGCCGCGCCATGTTAAAGCCCGTGTACTGGCCGATATGGCTGCGTTCCAATGGGTTAATGGTCACGGGGCTGCCGTCAAACGCGTTGACGACCTGGCTGCTATCAAATGTGGTTGTCGTCGTCGTCGTGCTGTGGTTGATCTGGCTACTGGAGAATGGGGAGGTAGTAGTATTAGTACTGCTGCTTTTGAAGCTCATGATCTTGGACGATGCCAGTGGCTTCGTAGGTGGCGACTGCGTCGGTTGACTAAACGATCCGTCGTGAAAATCGTGCAGCTCGTCGTCAAAAATTTCATCGTCCGAGAACTCGGCTTCCGGCTGGGACTTGGTGTGCGAGGTCTTGGAATGGTGGGAGCTCGCTTGGCTGGCTTGGCTTGGCATGCGTGCGTCGTGGCTGCTGCCACCGCGCGAGACGCTGTGCATACTGCTCTGACTCGCGGCGCGATGGAACGAATTCTGGTAGAGGCTATCTTGACTCGGGACGCGTGGGATGCTCGAGCCGTGACTACTCGCTTGACTCGGCGTGCGGGGAAAACTCTGACTGTGGTGGCTACTGCCGTCGTGGCTCGGCGTCCGTGCCAACAAACTGTTTTGACTGGAGACGCGATGGAGGCTCTGGCTGCTGCCGCCACTACCACCGCGCGAGCCATCCATGTGGAGCGTCCGCGGCGTGTCGCTGGGGTTGCTGCTGGTCGCATGAGGCGTCGTTTCGAGCGACGTCCGCGACAGACTCGCTTCGGACCGCGCATGGCGCGTGCAGTTGTGACAGAACCGCAGACGCACCACACCGGTCGACGACATTTGCTTTTGTTCGTCGAAAAACCACAACCCGCGCGTGCAACGTTTGCACACGGTCCGCGAACAGCCATGGCACTGGCGTTTCGACCGGGTCATCTTGAATTTGTGGTAGCAGACGCCACAGGCATTGGCTGACGCAAGGCTCGCGGTCGGCGCACGCGGACCACCGGTGTGACTCATCGACCCCGAGCCCGACGACGAAAAGCTCGCGGTTGCGTGGTCCGACGTCCGCGACGGATTTAGCCGTGTCATGCCTTGGCGCATGAGTGCCCGTGCGTCGCCGATCGATTCCATATTGGTCACACCGGGGTACATAAACGCAATGGTCTTGGTGACAATATACGACGGCATGCTTCCAGCATTCGAGTGCATGGCTTTGGCGTAGGCTTCGACGTGCGAACCGTTCTGGCGGTAAATGTGGAGGTTGGAGATCTTGCCACGCACTAACGGTGGGAGCTTGGACGCATCGACCGGCACGTCGTCCATGGGCATGGTCCGCAAGAACCGAAAAATCACGCGCTCACCTTTGACGTCGAGCATCGTCCCTTCGTACGAGAAAAACACAAAGTCGCGAGACGTCACAATCTTGGGGGCCGGCGACCGGAACGCAATCCAACGCACGCCAACAAAATGGAGCGGATCGTTGACGGTCCGCGTTTCGTGCGTGTGGAGAATGCCGCCATCGAGAAAATTATCTTCGTACATGTGGGCAAGCGCACACCGCAGATCGTACGAAGTCTCCGAGTAGATACCAAATCCGATGTCGTCGAGCGTGACATTGTCGAAAGTCGAGCGAATGAGAATGTCCTTGTCGTTGGTATTCGGCACCGGCCGCAGAAACGCTTTAAGGTTGGGGCGATCGGCAATCATATCAAAGCCCTCGCGGATCTTGTCTTTGAACGCGTTGTACCACGAGTGGCGATTCGACAGCGCGCGCGTGATCTCATCGTGCGCGACTTCTTTCCATTCTTCGAGCTTCTTGGCGGTAATGGTCACGCGCGGCAAGGCGCTTTCGTCCACGGGGAATTTGTCCAACGCCATGTTGCGTGTATATGGGCCTTCTTTAAATGGAGGGCAAACAGCGAGCAGCAATCACGCGCACACAGCCAAGATCAAGAGAGACGGGAAGGGAGCGTCACGTCGCGTTGCGTCCTCTCTGTGAGAAAGAAAGCGAGAGAGAGGAGGCGGATGTCGGAGAAGCGGACTGGTAGAGAGTCTCGCGACTGCGACACTGCAATTGATTGACTGAACTCCTGTCGTTCCGACGAGGCGACGAACGGTGGTCGGTTATACAGCTGAGTTAAGCACGCACGCAGGAGCGGATTTGATCGATCTCCTTCCGCACGTAGTCTCCACTAATACGCGAATATGTGGTCGCGGAAGTCTCGGTTGGCGAGGAAGTTCTGAAGTAGATTGTGGCAGTCTCAACGGATGGGGACATGACGATGGCGCCGATGGAGGATCACGGGAGGAGGCGAGGTGGAGCGGAAGGGCCATGCGCCAACGTTCAGAGGAGGACTGTCACGACCGCCCACAGTCACACAAAGTGGTCGTGACAGGCTTGGCTGACTCGCAGCTGGTCGTGATTTTCAGATACTCGGATACTGTAGAGAGTATTTAACTTTCTATGGGCGGGTTTCCAACAACCAAAAATGGTGTTTATCTGTGAGTCAAATCACAAAAATACATCCGTCTGTGCAAGTTGCGTCGCAACTCACAGAACCTGAACCCTAGTCAGTGTTTGTAATGATTGGGGAGGAGAGCAGTTGACTCGGTATTCGTATGTGATCAGATGTCGGACCCGTTAGAGTTGCGAGTTGGAGTGAGGAGCCACCAGCTGGTGAACCAAAACAGGCCGAAACTCATTTGAGCCTCCCAACAAAACATGATTTGGTTTTATTGTTTTTGTTTGTCTACAAAACGGTGCCGTGGAATATCACGCAGTACAACAGATCATGGCGTGTTATTTGCTGTCCACTTCACGGCTATCCCGGGACGAGTCACGCTGCTCAACGCAGCAAGCATAATGCCTCTACGAAAGTCCTCACAACAGAATTCTCATTCTTTGGTGTTTCTCCGTTTCTTAGCTAACAAAATTTATTAGTTAAGATTGAGTTAATCGGCGTTTTCGATCCGAGGTAGACACTTCAACCAGAAACTATTTTGACCTTGATGGAAGTATTACGCCACGTGATTCAGTTCAGCCTATTCTATGCCTCGATGTTACAAAACGAATAAGGCGCCGAACCCACAAACACCAGATGTGTGTATTCAACTACGCTCTCCGCCAAACATCCATGTGGTCGATCTTACAGGAAGCTGTGGATCGCATCACAAACTTTGTGGTCTTTTTTAGTAGAGGATTACAGCAAGCAGGCCGCCAGGAACAAACTGTGGAGATCGCCATCAAGCGATTGTGGCTGATATCAGCCTTTCGTGACTCATATCACATGCTAGTAATAACAGACACGATGACAGTGTTGCTGTCACCACAAATTTTTTTGTGGAAGACCCAATGACGTGCATGGTGAGTCCGTATGGTCCATGACTTTGGCCGTTTAGAAGATGACGTTTTCTCACTTCAGAGCACAGTATTACAATATTCCGTTGGCCCCTCGTCATGTACTCATCGGATGCGATCACTGTAACGTCAGCCATTGACAGTGACCAACTGTGAGACACAGGGACCGGATCAAGCTGCAAGGATTTGCAAAACAGAGTATCTCATGCTCGGTCACACATGCGAACTGGGCTCCAGGCACAGGCGCCAAGGACCTGCGCCACACTTTTGAGACAGGGTTCAGGGAGCCAGCCAGTCCACCTGACGAGTCAGCAATTGACTGGAGACCTCCAGCTAGTAAACCTGAACTCCACGGAGCTTGGTTTATAAGGCCGAATCCAACATTCTTCGGGCAAGGTATCTCGCACCATGGCCACAAGCCGCCTCGTAACTGACCGACAGTCTGTTGATCAAACGCAGCAAGTCGAATAAACTGTATGTTGGCCAACGCATTCGAAACGGTTTTTTGGAAGCATTCGTTTTTTCTACGGGATTGGTGGTGGAAAGAATTAGAACGCAAAGGTTCGATTTTCGAATAGATTGATGGGTTCATCCACGGTCTCACACATCGCAGCATCAACCAACGCAACTGGAAAAGTACTGCATCTCGATTTTCTTTCCACCATTCGTTCACAGCACACAGTTTTTTTCCTACGATAGCACTTCGAACCGTGCTTCACTAGTATTTTCCTCCTTGTCCGTGGGTGACACGGGGATCGCGTGCGCAATCGATGTATCATACAGCGGCGGCGCATACGGGGTCGCGTACCCCATAGGAGCCGGCGGCTGCAGCTGATGGTGCTGCTGCCGTCCCTGGAGCTTGGCGCGTTCTTGTTGAATGACCTGAAGCAGTTCTTCCTGCTGGCGGATCGACGCGTTCATTTGTTCAAACATCATTGCTCGAGTGTCCTCAGGCGTGTGGTGAACCGCATGGCTCGCGCTCGACGACGATACGTAGCTCGCCGACGCCGGCGAGTCGATCGCCATGCTATTGTAGTAGGAATGGGAGTGTGCGTGAGGGTGGGGATGGGAATGGGAATGGGAATGAGTGTGCGAGTATAGCGATCGACTTGAGCCACCGGCGTCGCTGCCGCTGCCCGAGTCGGACGGCGTCACACCGACCTGACGGCTGATCGACGTGCGGAGATCGTTGCGGTGGTGCAGCCGTGCAGAGCCTTCGTACGGCGAGGACATGTTCGCGGTCGTCGTGTGGGAAGACTCGGATTTGGCAACCGAGATGCTAGTGTTGGTGAGTGTGGCCGAGAGTGTCTCGAGCTGCCGCTGCGACTTGGCGCGCTTGATACAGTCCAAGCAAAAGCTCTCACACATGACCGTTGGCACCGTCGAGAACAGTGCCTCGTCGTTGAAGAAGGACAGTTTGGTAACGCAGTGCTTGCACATGGACTGGCCGCACGATCGGCACCCATGACGTGTGCGTATCATGCCAAACTTTTTCTGGCACACGACACATCCCTTGTTCCCGGCGGCGATCTTGGGTGGTGCGCCTTGCTTGAGCATACCGGCTGCGGCAATCGCTCGGGCTTCGGCTAGCCCCACAAAGTTTTTTATCGCGTCGAAGGTCTCGGTGACCACGCGCGTCGTGACCCACGACGGCGCATCTGCCTGCGGCTCAAACGTACTAATACCCTGGAGTAATACACCACCACCTTCCATGCGGAACAGCATGAGCTGATAGTATTCCCCCCGCGAACAGCCTTTTTCCGGCTCGGAAATCTCGCCGGTCTGGAGTGGAAACGACCGCTGGTACACAAAGAGCACTTTGCGGTTCGAGATGTCATAGGTCGTCCCCGAGCACTCAAAGTACACATAGTCGCGGTGCGTAATAATCGCGGGCGCCGGCGAGCCAAACGCCAGCCACTTGAGGCCGACGAAATGGAAAGGATCGCTGGCGTGGGGAGACTCGACGTTCTGGAGGACAGCGCCGTCGAGCAACGCCTCGCCGTAGAGCTGGGCGAGCACGGCGCGCTGGTCTGCTGTTGTGGTTGCGAGGAAGCCAGTGGTCAGCTCGTCCAGCGTCAGCTCGAGATGGGCGAGGCCAAAGAGGTCTCGCTTTGTCGAATTGTCGTCAGCGGTTCTCACAAAGCCTCGGATCGCGTCCTGTTCGTACACTGGGCGGTACGCCTGCTTGAGGTCGTTCGGGCGATAGTACCACGACCTTGGGTTCGCGAGCACGCTGTCGATCTCTTTTTGGGCCGCAGTCTTCCACTCGTCAAAGCGATTGTCATTGACACGCGCGTGCGCGAGGAAGCGATCCTCCAGCGGGAACCGCAGCTCGCCCAGCGACGAGCTCATGCTGGACGCGGTGGAGCGTGGGCGCCAAATTTTTCCTGGCGGTGTTTTGGCGGGCGAGCAAGAACGCACGACCGCAGCAAGCTGTGTACGTGGTCTCGGCGACGGCAACTGGACACTGGACGAGGAGGCGACTTGCTGGCTCGATCGATGGATCTTAGAGAGCGAGCTTTTGTCGCACAGGGGTCTTTTCCGAACGGACTGAAAGCTTCTGTCGAGTCGGTCGAGACGAACCGCTGGACGCGCGTGGAAGAAGGAAAGAAAGAAAACTGCGTATTCTCCGTGTCTCCACGGAAGAAACTGTACTAGATACTGCACTGAGCCGAGTCGCGCCGCGTCGAGTCGAACGTGAAGTGGTGCGAAACAGTCCAGTCCCGTACAGTAAGTGGCGTTCGTCCAAATGGATTTCTCTTTTCGCGACTGGATGCGGACGATGCAGGCAAGAAGCAAGCAGCAAGGGAGGGTGGGTGTCTAGTGGGTGGGCTTCCACCAACAGATATGCGACTGTCCAGAGCGATTGGTGTGGTACGGTATCAGTACGAGCAAACCTAAGGAGCTTATCGCACTCGTCCGCCTCAGCGGGCCATCGGTTCAGGGGTGGGCGCCCACATGCGACCAGCAGTTCAGTGTACAGCTCACAAATAGTCACGCCCATGCAAGGAGCACTGGCATACGACCTCGTTGCTCGCTGCCGTCCTCGCTGGTGGTCTCAGATACACCGCCTGAGAAACCATCCGTCCCCCATAGTGGACAATGGGGGCGAAACACGAGGACTCAGATTACCAAACCAGAGCCGAGAAGCACCTATCTGAACTCTTTCTGTGCAGAAAACTCAGCAGCGTTGGACCGACATAGCCACATGGGCCACTGGCGACTCTCCATGGATCGTGGCCGAACTGTTAACGGTCCTGATGGTGTTTCGTGTGCAGCTGCCTCCCCAACGGCGATTGTGCATTCTCCTTTACTGCAAGATCTCCATACATAATACGTATCGCCAAAAGGTCGATTGCAAACCCTCTCTCACCAAAAAATCTGGATTAATCGTCTCGCATTGAATCGATTCCGGATTTCATCCTCTGCATGGTAACATTGGATTGCAAAGGTGTCCACGTGGAGTAACTAGTCGATAGGCACACAATTGTGCCACACCATCGCCGCCACTACTAGAACTCTACGTCTCGATTGGGTCCAGGTCAACTCATCTTGGCGGCGCTTGCACCGGCTCAGCTGGACGCCACTCCATCGCAACACATAACTCCAATTTACAGATCTGGACGAACTTTTTGATGGGGCATCTCTGTACAATACGTGCGGGGACACGCGCCAACTCTCTCGTTCGCCAGTGCTCGATAAATCGGGAACGTCTGGCCAGACACCGCCAGACGCTGAACCCAACGACAGAGTGATGCGTGATGTGATTAGTGCAGCAAAAACTATCACGAAACATGTTGCTCGTAATCTGTCGTTTGCATATGGCGCTGAAACATTTACAACGGCAGTCGCAACAACCCCACTTGCTTCCCTCGTCGCGTCGTCTCCCTCGGACAGTCGCCATGAGGGACAATAGCTAAGGACATAGATAATCCGTCGTGCTTGTCGTTTATTGATCTCTTCTGCTTGATGGTACTCGCTGTTTCGAACAAGCTGCGTCGCTCGTCCTCGTGGATGACGTTGTCGGCGAGTGGTGTCTCTCGGTCGATGAATTCCCTCCGAGTGCGTGGTCTTGTTGAAACGCCTTCAATCGCTTAAGCACCCGCACAAGCTTGATCGGCTTGACTGGCAGTGTCGTTGGATTTTGCGTTGTACTGGCCAACGCCAACTGCCTCACGCACAGCAACGCGACGCCGCATTCTTGCAATGCCGTCTCCAGACAGGCGTGGATGGCCTCCTGCCTGGCTCGCAAACTTAGCTCATCGTTCTTGACTTTATCACGTCTTTGCTGCATCTTTGTCTCTTGCTTTTTCAGCAGCTTCTCGCGAATCAGCAGTAGCTTGAGCACTTTTATGCTGACATTGTGGACTTCTTCGACGTCGTGGCCCATGTGCTTCTTCTCGAGATCCCATTTCTGCTGCTCGTACAGGAATTCGTGATGATCACAATGGATCTGCTCCTTGACTTCCCGCAGTTGGTCTTCAAGAAACTCGATCCGTTGCTGGTAGAAATGCAACTCACTCGAGGCCGTACTGCCCACGAGGGACGTACGACGATCGGTATGCGAAGCGTGCTGGTCCGATACGATCATGTACGTCGAAGGTGTCGAAACAACGGGTCCCGAACGATTCACATCTTCCAGCAGCATACTCACGCGCTCTTCGGTTTGCAGCGCTGTCTGCGTTTGTCTCTCAAACAGCATTTCCCACTGTCGCTCACGGAGTTCCGATTGCTTGAGCTGCGTTATGAGATTAAGCGCACGGCGCTGCTGCGCTTCCGCGCTTGGGATCGCGTTGTCGGTTTTCTGCAATAGCCGCATCCGCCAGTCGTCGTTTTCCATCTGCAACCGCTCGAGCTGGAGCTGATAATTCTGCTGCATTGCATTCTGCTTCTCCCTCTCCTTCACGTTGGCACTCTTGAGTACCTGAATAGTATCTGGGATTGCAAGGCATCGTGTCAGTCGTAGTATCCCTTGCCACGCCTACTTGTCACCACAAATCTTACCAGACAACGCCGTCGTTTCATTGATCATCGACGATAGCTTTGCTTGCAGATCATCTGCAGATAACCCGAAATCAAAAGCGTCACTCAGAGCCTGGTACGATGGGTATACAATTGCAGGCCCTCACCTCGTTCTCGGCTTTGTGCCTGTTCGATCTCGCGAACACGACTCTCCATCTCTTCCTGAAGCTGCATTATTTTCTCGCTGTCGCGTCGCTTCTTGTCCTCCATCACATCCGTCCACTCGCCAACATTGTGGACCCACTCGTCACAAAGCTTTTCCACTTGTACTGCATCGACCGTCTTTTGACTGTCGATGCAATTGTGGATGGGGTGACCAACCACACGCTCCATAACCCCGTTAATGTGCTGGATCGCTTGCTTCAGCTGCTCTTGAAGACTACGGTTTGCTCGTGCTTGGGTCTCGACATCGAGCTGCAACGTATCCAAAGCTTTCCGTGCCTCGTTCTCCATGTGCTCGTCGTCAAACAATTTCTTCACAATTGGCGGCACCACTCTACTGCTATCCGACAACGCCTTCTTTTTGTCCCGCAGACTCTCGCTCTCGCCAGCAAGCTGCTGTGTCCAATTCGCTTCGCTCTGCTCTGTATGGCCTCGTGTTGGTCGAAGCGGCGAAGCCAACAAATCCTTCAGCGATAGTGATGCTCCCATGCGCCGTCCCGTTGAGCCCATCGACTCGGTCATGAACCGGCGCAGCTTTTGCTCTGGCGTTGGTTTCTCTATGTCCACCGAAGCATGCTGCGGTGGTTGCTTGTTGGCCTCCAGCGGTTGATTCTCGCGATCATGTTCATCGGCAATGGCTTCGTCTTCATCAGAAGAGGAAGGACACGAATCCGAGAGCAGCGAGAGACTCGTCGCGTTAGACGTCTCATACACGGACCGATGTTGGCGTGCACTCTGGATCGCCTCCTGAAGCTGGTCGGATGCGCGCTGTAATTGTAGCGACGTGGACGTCTCACGCCGGCGCGCTGGTCGCATGTCCATGTGCCGTTCTTGTTAGATTTGTTGGTTTGGTTTTTGCCTTTTTGTTTGTGTTGGCGGGCAAATCAGGGAAAGCGAGGGACAGTCGTCCTCTACTCAGAGCTATTAATGGGCAAATCATTGGCAGAAAATGAAGTAAGAGAGCTATGATTGGCGGTTAAGCTGCTGGTAATATTTCATAGTTGGAGGCAACATATCTTCGCGGGAAAGGTCACGCCCGGGCGGGTTCAAACGGAATCTGAAATTCCGGAAACTGAATTTTGGCGTTACGAGACACCACATGCGGTTTCAAAACACGGTAGGTTTGCCTTCTTCATGCTCTGGTCTCAACATTCAGTCCATCTGAACGCGAAGGGGAAACGACGGAAACCCAATCTACGTCCTTCGTCATGGAGTCTGAGCTGCTAGAACGCGTTGAGCGATGGGTGCGCGAGTCCCCGACAAAGGTACGTATGTTGCCAATACAACGTGCTCTCATCTTGCGGTTTCAACCGTGGCTTTCGCTCCGATATTGGCCCCAGAATGACTTCAGAGTACTCATATTCTCACTCTGTGTTTTCTAGCCCATGTTGACGTTCGTAGACGACCGCGGCGGTGTCGTGGCCTCGCTCACGTGCGCCGATCTCCACCGCAAGATGCAAAACCTTGCGGCGTTGCTGCTCGCGACGCCGTCGCAGCACGCCAAAGGGTGCGTGCAGACCCTGCCCTCTGTCTCCTCTCCCTTTCTCACTTTTTGTGGGAGGAGAGAGGAGTACCAACGCCTCGTCTAAAAATCAATCTCCTATACAATGGTAGGCTCGGGTTGAAAGCCGGTGACCGTGTTCTGCTTGTCTACCCACCCGGTCTCGACTTTATCGTGGCGTTCCTCGCGTGTCTGCGTGCCGGTGTGGTCGCCGTGCCGGTCTATCCGCCAGGTACGCTCACGATCCATTGCCGCCACTACCTGTCGATATTCGGTACTTATCTCTTATCGGCCGGTCAGACCCCCGCAAGATGAAGAAAGACATCAGCATGTTTGTCGGTGTCGCCAAGAATTGTGGGGCGTCGGTCGTGCTCACGGGCTCGACCTATTACCACGTGAAAAAGATTAGTGGTATCAAGCAAAAGCTCACGTTCTCGGAGCAGCTGCCGTGGCCCGAGCACCTCTCGTGGATCGTGACCGACGATCTCGTAGACGTGAAAGGCCTCGCTGACTCGAAGCTGTGGCTGGCGCCGAATGACGCCCCTCACGCGAGTGACCTCGCGTTCCTCCAGTACACGTCCGGCTCGACGTCGGCGCCGAAAGGCGTCATGCTCACGCACGGCAACCTAAACCACAATTTACGGACCATTAGCTCGGCGTTGCAAGCAGGTCGCGATACGGTCGTCGCGTCGTGGCTCCCGCAGTACCACGATATGGGTCTGATTGGTGCCTATCTTGGGATCATTTTCAACGGCGGTACGGGCATTTACATGTCGCCGTTCAGCTTTATCAAAGACCCGATGTTGTGGATCCGGACCATTGCCAAGTACCGTGCGACCCATTTGCAGGCGCCGAATTTTGCGTACTCGCTGTGTGCACGCAAGGTCGATCGGCTCGAAAGTGGAGGAGGCGGGGGAGGCGGAGCAAATATCGACTTGACGTGTGTGCGCCACATGATCAACGGCGCCGAGCCGATTCAGGGTGAGGTTATGGATGCGTTCTACAAGGCCTTTGGGCCGTACGGACTACCTCTGGACGTGATCAAGCCGACGTACGGACTGGCCGAGCATACCGTGTACGTGTGCGGCAGTGGCCAGCAGCGTCTATGGGTTGATAAAGAGACGCTTGAACACGACCAGATTTTCAAGCCCGTGGCTGGCAGTAGCCACGCCAAAGAGATGATTGGGTGTGGTGTCCCCATGTTGAAAGACCACGGCATTGATCTTCGGGTCGTGGATTCCGAGTCACGGGTTGAGAAAGCCGAGGGCCATGTGGGCGAGATTTGGATTTCGAGTGCGTCCAAGGCCGTTGGGTACTATGGCGCCGAGCTCAAGGACCTCTCGCAGCAAGCGTTCCACGCAACGATCCATCGCACGGCCGAGGAAGACAGCGATGTCACGCCGATCGAGTATTTACGCACGGGCGACTTTGGCGTACTATACCAGCACGAGCTATTTATCTGCGGTCGCATGAAAGACCTTGTGATTATTCGCGGACGGAACCATTACCCCCAGGATTTGGAAGCGACCGCTGAAGCTCACGACGAACTGCGGCCAGGGTGTAGCGCGGCGTTTTCGTTTCACGACGGCAGCGGTAGTGGCAGTGATGGCGACGCAGAGAAGCTCGCGGTGGTCGCCGAATTAAGGGACCCTGAGATCAAGCACAAGGCCAGTTTGTGTGGGAAAATACGCAGTGCCATCGCCCGCGAACACGGGGTCAAGGTCACGCTCATCGTCTTGGTGAAGCCACGAACAATCCCCAAGACCACCAGTGGAAAGATCTCGCGCTCGCGCACCAAGAAAGCATTGGATGACAAACAGCTCGAAGTGCTGTATCGTAACGAAGACATCATTAGCGACGCGCCGAACGGCGAGGAAGACGACGGCACCGGCGTTGACGATATGGAGATGGATCGAACGGTGCAAGCATCGGCAAAGGATGCGAGCTCGCGGTCGGGCGACAAGGTCGCGTCGATCGTGACGGACGACCCACCCGAGCGGGTGTACGAGTTTTTGCTGACCGAGGTCGCACAGCTCTTGGACGTGGACAAGAAAGTGATTAGTGCCAACGCACCGTTGCAAGAACTCGGTATGGATTCCATGGCGCTCACGCAGCTCCAAGGCATCATTACGCAAAAGTACGCAATTCACATTCAAGAAGAATTGCTCTACCACGAACACACGACGTTGGCGATGCTCCAGGCAACGCTGTGTGGAGACAAGAGCGTCTCGGGGGCATCCACGGCCGATCCGAATGCCCGGCTTGTGGGTGGAGCCGCGACCGGTGCTGGGTCGGGTGGTGCGCGACCAAAAGAACAGAAGCTCGTGTGCGGCTGTATTGCGTGCTAAACATGCGATAACATGGATAACCACTGTGTATGGACGTTTGAACTTGTTGTGCTTACTGCAGTTTGGTCCGTTCTAATCTCTTACGCAAACGCAGGTTGCTGGATAAATCCAGCGGCTGTAGTCTCCTTCTTTGATTCACCGACGTATAGTACTGGCAACGGCATCACGATGAATTTCTTGTACTACAGAAAGGAGAGAGAGAGGATGGTGAGTGCCTCTCATGAAATTCGACCACCAGAGAAGGTGAACCCACCGCCAGCGTGCCGTACACCATCAGCACGAAGCCCAACAGTTCGACCCTACAGAAAAAGAGATCACCACCGTTAAAGGAGGCCAGTTTGGATGAGACCACCACCCCACGACGTACCAGCTGTACATCGACCAGACTTCGCCCGGGGAATTGCTGCCGCGCCAGTGGACGACGTAAAACACAAAGAGCCCGACGACCCAGACCCCCAATGTCCGCAAGACCTCGGCAATACTGCGCATGACACCCGACAAGTGCTTCGTCACGTAATTCGCACTCGGACCGAGGGCGGCGACCGCCGCGATATTTAACAGCGACAGTACCACCAGCAGATTGGAATTAGAGATTTTGACAATTGAATCGTGAAAATCTTCGTGCCAAATCTTGGCGATCGCTGAGTCCGGGGACGATGGCGTGAGCGTGAGCACTGGGATTAACACCACGTAGAAGAGCAGGCCCCAAACGCCTTCGACGCCGACGAGCACCAACGGTTGGACGCGTAGTGAATTCATGATGTACTCTTCGGCGACGATCTGGACGGCTGTGATAAACTGCGCTAGGATGATAAGCGAGAGACCAAGCAGCGCGTTCGCGGTCGCGACGCGGTCACTGGCCGTACCAGTATGTGCCTCATGCGGCATGCCCGCCCAGCCAACGAGTGCCACGGCAATGGAGACGATCAAGATGCTGACATAGTGGTAGCCGTGCAAGTGCTTCTTGAGCAACTGCACCGAGACCAACGCACTAAAGATGATGACCGAGCCGCGCGCCATTTGATAGACCGACGACGAGACCCAGAGCAACCCGACGTTCGAAATGAGGGTCTGCAGGAGATCCAATAAGGACGGCCACGCGATTGCAGCGACCGTTTTGAATGGGAGCTTGGAGAGGTCTTCCTCGTCCTCGTTTTCCGGTGATGGGGTGGTCGATAACAAGGTGGAATTCTCTGTCGCGAGCGGCTTTGCATCGAGACGGTGATGACGCGATTTCGACTGGAAATGACGAGTCAATACGTACACAAACGAGAGCGACATGCCCATTTTGGCGAGCAGCGCGCTGAACCAAGGCTTGTCGAATGCGCACATGTCGGTCATGCGCGACGCGTCGGTCGGGTCCACACACAGCACTGTGCCGCGGGCACGCACGCCGTACTGCATCTTGGAGAAGACCGTGTTGAGCGTACCCGAGACGATCATCGCCATCACGTAGAGAAGGCCATGGCGGCTGCCGACCAATGCCACGCTCATGCTGTCAAGAGGTCTTGTTGTTGTAGGAATTGTGCAGGACTTCCACGCACTTCGTTGAAATTGGAAGCTGCGAGCTGGTGGGCCGTTGACAATCATACAAGAGGGACTTTGATTGGGTGAAAATGAACTTCAGGTGATTTAATTGGTGGATTTTGGGGACGCGGACTAGACATGGCTACACTTGATCAAGATTCGAACGAATGGCCATCCGATTTACGCCCGATTTCACCAAACGTTACATAGAAGCTGTTGCTCTGGCACCACGATCATGAGCTGAGAGATCACCGGTGACCCCATGCGGTTCGAAACAGAACTATCTAGGTAATACACTGTCGTCTACTTGTGCGTGCCGCTCATGAACGGCGACCGGTAGACCACAAGATCGCGCGCCTCCGCTTCGTACAACTTTGCCACCGGCATCCGGATCACCTTCTTGTACTGCGTAGATCATGAGTCAGTGAACTTTGCTTCAGGAGACATCGAGAGGAGAAGAAACATAACATTACCGCCAGCGTGCCGTAGACCATGAGGATAAAGCCCACCAGTTCGACCCTACATTCCACAAAAAACAACGTGTGTCAGTCACAAATCAGCGTCCCCATGATCGGTAGTATAGCACGCACCAACTGGCCGAGGTCCACGCTTCACCAGGTGACTCAATCCCACGCCAGTTGATCACGTAAAACACAAACAGACCGACGATCCACACACCGAGCGTGCGCAGCGTCTACAGGACGGACAAATCAATAGCGGAGGTAAGACGCAGATTGGAGAAGAGCGGAGGGAAAGGACACTCGTCACCTCGGTGATACTGCGCAGGACGGCCGAGAGGTGTTTGGTGACGTAGTTGCCCACGACATTCAGTGTCGCGACCACAAAGACCGTGAGCACACACAGGACAATCTGCGTCGGCGAGTGCCAGATCTTGACAACCGAATCGTAAAAGTCTTCATGCCAGATTTTGGAGATTGGCGACGTGCCCGCCGGCGTGACCGAGAGAATGGGAATCAAAACGATGTAAAACACCAGACCCCAGAGCCCTTCGTACCCGACGAGCACCATGGGACTCACATTCAGCTTGACCATCATGTGCTCTTCGACGATAATCTGCACTGCCGTGAGCAGCTGCGCAAAGACAATGAGCGAGAGGCCTAGCACGGCGTTCGATGTGTCGGAACTGGTCGCGGACGATTCGTCCGACCACGTGCCGGCCCATCCCACCAGCACGACCGAGACCGCCACGATACAAATACTAGCGTAGTGGTACCCATAGAGTCGCTTGCCCATGTACTTGACCGAGAAAAACGCGCTAAAGATAATGACCGAGCCACGCGCCATTTGGTAGACCGACGACGAGACCCACAGCAGCCCAACATTAGCGATCAAGGTCTGCAGCAAATCGAGCAGCGACGGCCATGCGATCAAGAGGAGCGTTTGCAATGGAATGCGTGCTGGTTTATCATGACGAAGCAGCGACGACGACTCGTTCGGCTTGGGTTGCTTGGCCGCCATCGGCGGCGTCTTGCGGCGCTGCTCGGGCGTGTGCATGTACCGCTGACCGCTCTTGCGCATCTTCATGAGTGGTGTCTCGAGGTAGTCGCGGCGCTGCGCGACCTTACGAACGTAGAGGTAGATCAGACACACGGCCATCGCGAGCTTGGCCAGCAGTGCGCTGAACCACGGCTTGTCGAAAGCGCAGCGCATGGTCATCTTGGTCGGATCAATGGGGTCGACGCACGGCTCGGTGCCTTCGGACCGCACATTGTACTGGGTCTTGGAGATCACGGTGCTGAACGTCCCCGAGACAATTAGTGCGATCGCATAGAGCGATCCATCGCGGCTGCTGGCGTCGCTTGCCATTGCATGAGATGCGTGAGAAGGGACAGCGGAGAAGGGAGGAAGATTGGAGGGAATAGTAATGGATCGCGTCCATATCCATTGCGTGCGTCTGCACAGATCTTTTTCGGATTGGATAGAATCTTCTGCGCCGAACGACATCTGATTGGTCGTTAATCGATATGTGACGTGGTCAACATCAACTGACTGGCCCAGAGATGGGTACAAAATACCGGTATCTCAGTCGGTACCTCTTCTGTGTTGAAATTTCCAACACAGGTTCGTTCCTACAGTACTTGCACCCATCGCGTATCTACGATTTTCGCAGAGGGCACAGCCCATGCTCAAGCTGAAAAGAAAATGAACTAAGCCGAGAGCTCATTTTATTTTTTCCGCTGCTCGACGCGCGCCAGTCGACAACCACCACCACCACCCTCGACCCCACCATCTAACTGCATCCTAAACCATGGGTAACTGCCTCGGCCATGAGACCACCGCAACGTCGACGCACGTCCCTTCGAAAGACTCGTTTGTCGAAGCGCTGTTCTTCCCCGACGGCAAATTCCCGTGCAAAGCTGCGTTGAACAACGAAGCGTGCACACAAAAGCGGTGCAAGTTTAGTCACGAAGAGACTGCGCTCATCAAAGTGCTCAAGTATCTAAGGTCGGCCAAGCGCACCATGGACATCGCCGTGTTCACGATCACATGCGACGAGGTGCGAATTTACTCAGACGGGATATTGTGTTTACGTCGGCGCTGACACTGAAGGGCTGGCTGTCTATGTATAGATTGCCGAGGAGGTCATTGCGGCCCACAAGCGTGGTGTCAAAGTGCGTATCATCACGGACGACGGCCAGTCCAAGGGCAAGGGATCCGATATCCAAAAGTTTGTCGATGCGGTACGTTTAGTATTTTGTCCTCCATGGTGGTGGATAGGAACGGTTCTTCTGATCTGGTTTTATTGATGTCTCTAGAAAATCCCTGTGCGCGACGACAATGCTGGAACGTACATGCACCACAAGGTACGTCGATCATCACATATTAAAACAGCGACTTCATACTGACTTATTTGGTATTATATTAGTTCTGTATCATCGACAAGAAGCTTCTCATGAACGGCTCTTTCAACTGGAGTCGCCAAGCCGTAGTTGGGAACCAAGAGAACCTCGTCATCCACTCGGACGGCCCCATCATCCGTACGTAACCATCTTGTCAGTATCTCCATTGAGGTATCTTGTCTTAACTTTTGCACCTTGTTTGTGGAATATAACAGGCCATTTCAGTGAATACTACGAGAAGCTCTGGGCAAAGTACGCGGACAACCAACGCAAACGATAGACAATAGCGTAGACCATCCCCTCCATCCGCTATGAGTGATCACGGCGAGCGCACATCAAGCACGTCGCCACCGTACCGTACCCAATCCAACGCAGATAATTCCTGCGACAAATTTCTGCGACTGTATATATTTCAACCAATCAAATTTCTGACTACCAAATTTTCAACCAATCAAATTCATCCTGGACGTAGACATCGGTCGATTGGTGCGGCAACTTGCCCCATTGTTCTCATCCGTCGAGAGCGATGAGTATGCTCCTGCGTCACCTGCGCGCTGCGCCACGCTCAGTCACGACGGCCTCGACCATCACGAGGCCATGGTACGCGACCGCTGGATCGTTTGCGTCGTTCTCCTCGTCTGCCGCGGACGACCAAGCGCCACTTGCCACGCTCGAGCGCGTGCGTGTCGGGCCGCGCCGCGAGCGGTTCCGCGTCGCCCTCGTGGGCCGCACGAACGTTGGCAAGTCGACACTGTTCAATAGACTGACCAAATCGCGTGCAGCAATTGTCCACAATGTGCCTGGCACGACCCGTGACCGTCGGTACGCTCCAGCGCAGCTGGCCGGCCTCGAGTTTGACGTCATCGACACGGGTGGCCTTGAGGATGCCCCCAACGGATCGTACGCTATCTATCCACCCACAGCATTTTTTTCTCCATCGTCTTGACAACTAATTCGCTGGTCTTCTGTATGGACAGTCTGGAAGAAGGTATGCTCGAGCAGACGCGGCTTGCCGTCCACGAAGCCGACTTGGTATTTTTCCTGATTGATGGTCGCCAGGGCGTCACACCCATTGACTCGCACTTTGCACGGTGGCTGCGTCGCGAAAACACCGCGGCGCCCGTACACTTGGTCGCCAACAAACTCGAGGGCGATGGATCGCGCTGGGAGTCGGAGCTTAACGACTGCTACCAGCTTGGCCTCGGTCAAGCGATCCCTTTGTCGGCCGAGCACGGCGAAGGCACAACCGACTTGCTGGATGTGATCATTCCACTGTACGATGCCCACGAAAAAGAGCAAGACGCGCTCGAGGATGCACACAAAGCAGATGCGCAGGAGGAAGGGATCGCCACCGACAAGGGCGACGAGGATGTGAGGTTTTGTAGAATTGAGATGGAAATGGATGCGAGTCCTAACAGCTTTTTCCTGCTTTCCGTAGACCCGCACCATCAAACTCGCCATCGTCGGCCGTCCAAACGTGGGCAAGTCGACGCTTCTCAACCGCCTCGTCCGCAAGGACCGTGTGCTCACCGGCCCAGAGTAAGAACTGGAGATCATCACCATGCTTCATCTGATTCCGCCTCTGATAAACACCTCTCTCTCTCTCTCTCTTACAGACCTGGCGTGACGCGCGATTCGGTCGAAGTCCCGTGGCGTTTCCAAGGCCGTGACATCAAACTCGTCGACACGGCCGGCATCCGCAAGTACAGCAAACGTGACCTTGACAACCAAATCGAAAATCTCTCGGTGCGCGACGCTTTCAAGGCCATCGATTCGGCCCAGGTCGTTATCGTCGTGATCGACATGAGCGAAGAAAAGCTCATTCACATGGACCTCACGATCGCCACGCGTGTGATCGACGAAGGCCGCGCACTGATTCTTGCGGCCAACAAATCGGACCTCGCGCGCAACGTCGAACAGGAACTCCAGTACATCCAGAACCAACTGCAAGACTCACTGGCCCAGGTCAAAGGCGTCCCGGTGGTGCCGATCTCGGCCCTCGACGGTAAAGGCATTCGCAAACTATTGCCGGAAGTCATGAAAGCCTATGCGCGCTGGGACGCACGCGTCTCGACCGGCCGCCTCAATCGATGGCTCGAAGCCATGGCGCGGCACCACCCGCCGCCGTCGATCAAGGGCAAGTCCCTTAATGTCAAGTACATGACCCAAGTCAAGACGCGGCCGCCGACGTTTGCGATGTTTGTGAACAAACCCAACGACGTGCCGCAGGCCTACCAGCGGTGCGTACTATAGTCTCAGGATAGAGAGCGAGAGGATCTGATTCATTGTGTCTCCACTGTAGGTTTCTGCTGAGCCAGTTGCGCGAAGAGTTTGATATGGTCGGCGTGCCCGTGCGTCTCTTGCTGCGTGGGAGTCAGAACGACAATCCGTTTACCAAGCGCCGCAATTTCCAGAAACGCACGAGCCGCGTGACGCACGGCAAACCACGCACCAAGACCACGTAGATGACGAATGCAGATTACATGTACTTTTCCGTATATAGAGACCACTCATCCATCGCCATCTCTCCTCTAGCGCTTTGATGTTCTCAATCTCTCTCTTCCTCACTGAGTTTTGCTGTAGCTCGTCATCACAGGCTGACCTCCTCGCGCGGCTCATCCTCTTCTTTGTACTGATGTAGTACAGGTGAACCGCTTCTCTACGGTCGTCAACCCATGCATCATCTCCATCCACGTGGCGCTTAGGCGAGGTGGGGGAAGCAATCGGCGATCGACAGCTTGGCGTGCTTGCTCTCAAAGTGATCGTTCAGCGCCGACGTCTACCATTAACATACCAAGAAACCAACACCATTCGTTGGTTTTCCAACACCCTTCAACAAATAATCACATGCGAGAAAAACCACATACCGATGCCGTGACCATGAAGGTCGTAAGGCAGATTTTGCATTTGATCGCTTCCTTGTCGGCCGCCATCTTGCCTTTGTTGGCTTCGTGGCTCTTGGCCTTGGCGTCCTTGGCCTTCTTAGCGTTGTTGCGATCGCGCTTGGTCGCAGACTTTGCTCCGTTGCCGCCGCCCATGATGTATTATTGTGTTGGTGGTGTTGGTGTTGTCTTGGGAAATGATGAGGGGAAAGAATTGGCTGTGGCTGGCGGCATGTGATTGAGGGTTTCAGATGTTGTGCGAACGAGAGACTAAACGCCATTTCATTGGCTGAAATGAATGGAGGACGACGAAGGTGACGCGAAGGTAACTTCAACTCGCTGAACTCCAGGCGCCGAAACGTCGCAGCTGGCGAGAAACGGCTTGATGGATATGAACGGGAATCGGGGGTAAGATGGACAAAGTGTACCCTGCCATTCGTCGACGGTATTGCGTCTGTGGACGGGTCTGTGGTGATACAACACAAAAAGTCGAGAACTCAGCGGATAGCGGAGTGCGTGGCGCATCCACCGAGCCGTCGAGCAGCTCCGTCAGCAGCGTCCAGACCGAGAAATCCGCTCCGCCGTGCATGCCATCAAATCGACAGTCTTCTCCTCCTCCGCCTCCACCGTCTGATACGCTCACACTGCTGCAGCTCAAAGTGCGTGCGCTGGAAAAGTACAAAACCAACTACGAGCTCCTCTGCAGCCAGTTGGCCGAGCTCAACACCCAGGTCGGCCTCCAATTGCAGCGGCACGAGGTCGACGTCACGACGCTTCACGCGACTATCACAACACTACAGACCACAAATGCCTCCCTTCAACAAGACCTCGACAGTACACAGCAGCAGCTTCAGCGCCTAACCACAGTCAGCAAAAACGACCGCGCATATGCGACGAACGTCCACAACCAGCTCACGACCGTCGCCGCACTCCTTCAAACCGCCGAGCAACGATTAAAAGACCAAGACACCGAGGCCCAGCGAGAAAGTGCAGCCCACCGACAGACAAAAGCAGACGTCACGCGACTAACCACGATCCAGCAAACGCTCGAGACCGAGGTCCATTCGCTTCGGGCCCAAATCACCACAGTGGCCGACAGCGAAAAGCTTCGGCGCAAACACCGCACCGAGATCAAACACCTCACGCTTGAGCTGGAGCAGCTGCGTGAGGAGCTGGAGCAGCAACGCGCCATGACGCGACAGGCAAAAAAGCTCCTCAAACAAACACGGGACGAGCGTGAGACCTTGGCGAAACAGCTTGCGTCTATCCAGTCGGACGGCACCCAATTGACCGCGATCCTTGAAGCCCAGCGAGACGAGATGGCACGGCAAGACAAGAAAACGCAGCGCTGGAAAAAACAGTTTTACGATTGTGACGCCACGTTGAGTGAGACGCTTCAGAGTCTGGAGGATACCGAGTCGCTGCTGGCATGCGTGCAAGAAGAACTGGTTGCCAAGAATGCCCGCGTCGAGCAGCTGATGGTGGAGATGATTGATCGGAAAGAGCAAGTCGAGGCGGCACAGAATGAAGCCAAGGCAGTACAGCTGGAGAGGAGGACGCTGCAGACGCAGCTAGAACACGTTCAGCAAGAGTATGAAGCCTTCAAGGTTTTGCAGACAGAGACAGCAGTACGAAAGGAAGAGACGACCACAAAAGAAATGCAGCGACGGTATCACAAAGAGCTTGCGCACATGAAACAGCTTCTGTCGCTCAACCATCAGCGCACGACCGAGTCGTCTCATGAGATGCAAGTGCTCAAGCAAGAACTCGGGAGCGTCCAGCTTTTGCTCCGGAAGTGCCATCGGCACAAGCAAAGCACACGGCGGCATAACGACCTCACGAGTAGTAGTACCAGTAGCAGTAATATCGACCACGCACGGCGCCGCTATCCGCGTGCAGACGTGGAAAAGGCGGTATTGCAGTCAGCGATCATGGACCAAGTCAATGAGGCGTGGTGAAGTTGAACTAGTACTATTTTAGATCGGCTTGCATGTGCTCTTGCGCATGGCTTCGTACCGAGTCTTGAGGCGGTCAAACTCTTGGCGTAAATACTCGTTCTCTTCTTGCAGGTCACGAATCTCTTGCTGGGCAGTCTCGTCTACCATGTGCGGCTGCTGTGGTTGTTGAGCGAATCGTTCGAGCTGCTGTTTAAGGTCTTCGATCGCTTGCTCTTTGCTGGCCAAGGCCTCTCGAAACTTCTTTGTCTGCGTCTCCAGTGCTGCAGTCTCTGCGGGCGGCGGTGTTGGAAAGTATTGTGACGTAGGAAGCGAGCCAGGTCCAAGCCGCGGGATACGGGATCCCAGCGATGGCAGGGACGCTGCCGGTGGATCCCCAGCAATTTTCTGACCCCGGATCTGGCAGTCTCGTTCCTCCACCTGCGACTGGAGCACTTTGACCTGTTCGAGCAGCCGCTCTTTCTCGGCCTACTCTCACAAACAGAAGACCATTAGTCTTTATCAGCCTGATAGATATCCCACACTAAAAAACCTACCATGATGGAGCGATACTGAGCAACCTCACTTGACGGTGGCATGCACCCATTGCTAGGGTTCAACTGCTGGCGTTTGTAGTCGGCGACCAAAGCCCGGAGACGATTCAACTCCAGTCGATCGTCCTTGGGAAGACCTCCATTCCCATTTCCATTTCCACTGCCACCGCCACCACTGGCCAGCGACGAACTCTCGGCCGTGCGGGCCCGCCCCTTGGCTTCGTGGAGTTTGTTTTTCCAGGACTCGAGCTGTTTGTGGAGGGCATCCACGAGTGCATCGTCGTTGCGCGATTTGTCTACCAGCACGTGGAGCTTGGTTTTGTGTTCTTGTTTCTCCTTTTCTAAAATTTGCATTCTGGATTTGAGCGCCTCGAACTTTTTACTGAGCTGCTGAGTGCGTTCGAGCAGTTCATCGCGTTCGCTTCTGAGCTTGTCATTAAGCCGTTGCTTCTGATTTTGCTGCACCGAGAGATCGTGCATAGCACGCTGGTCGACATCCGATACAGTGGAATCAGAAACGCCGCCCTTGGAGACGTCCTGTTCGAGTTTCTTGACTTTAGCTTTGAGCATGATGATCTGCTGGGCCCGACCCCGGCGCGCATTCTCAGTACCAGTACCAGTACCGGCTGGAGAGCCTTCGACAATTTCGTCCAGTGAGACGTCGTCGCCGACTTCGCGGAGCAAGGCCCGCTGGGTCTTTTTCAACTCGGCCAGGACTTTATCATGCTTGATACGCATGTCTTCAAACTTTTTCTTGTAGGCGCTGAGAGAGTCCTTCTCTTTTGCGGTGCTTGTGGTCATCGCAGTCTCTCCAGTAGCCTGGGGATCCTCAGAAGAAGAGACAGAGACTAGGGAAGGTGAGACCGTTCCCCCAGCCGCCGCGGCGCGGGCTTGGAACCGTGCGAGCTTGAGCTTGAGCGTCTCATTCTCTCTCTCTAACGTAGCCGCGTGGAGTTCAGTGGCTTTTAATTGCTTGACGGCATCGACTGCAAGCTGTTTTTCACGCTGGAGCGATCGCTTGAGATGACGTAGGGTTTTTGCTTGGTGCACGATCTTTGTATCGCGCAGGTCCTAATGAAAGTAATCGAATTATGCGTCAGGACAAAGCATAGTCGAATCCGCAAATCTAGAAGAGGGGCCGGACGTGTTCGGTGCCGTCCTTGTCCAGAAGGATCTCGTTCACGGCGGATGCGTTTAAACCAGGCACGGGGGCGAGGGCCTCGAGCTGGATCTGGAGCCTATACACAATACACAGAATCAGGTACCTCACTTTTCAACTTCTGGGAATGCGAGTAGCGTGCATACGTTTTCAGCTGCGTTTTCAACTCGGCGATCTCGCCATGCAGCGCTGCGTTCGTGTGCGTCAGCGTCTGGATGTCCTGGACGCCGGTCCATTGAAACCCCCCCTGGACACTCGGCCGTCTAACTTCTCTCTCGATCCCATTGTTGTTTTCATCATCGTCCTCGTCGCGCTCGCCCCCCTCTCGTCTCTTTATAGGTGATGCATACTGCGGGACGTTGGTGTGGCCCTCTTCTTCGTCACTTGATGACGAATCACTCTCGTCCTCATCAAACTGCGGCAGCACAAGCTTCTCACTGTCGCTGCCCAGGGCCGGTCGGGCCTTCGTCATCGTTCGCATGGTCACGTCGATCATCTTTTTTCCGTCCGGCATCGTCTGCACGCGCGTCGACTCGACCTCCATCGTCGCCGACAACGGCCGCACGACGACGCTCGGTCGCTTAAGCATGTGTGAAAGTGTGTGGGGAGCAATCTAAAGTAAAGAAATGAGAGGCCAACGATCGAAAGAAATAGGTACGTTTATTTTAGGTCCTGCGACTTCCAACTATCCACATTCACACAGGGGGGTTGAGAAACACAACCAGTGCATACGCAGTGGTTGATCCATGGGCGAGCGACCTTAGGCGCTAGAGGCTTGGGGCATGAACTGCTGATACAACTGATTTCGCTTGGCCGCTGGCTGTGCTGTCGACGACCCAGTAGCGGTCCCGTTACTACGTGGTTGCGAGACGGAGCGCGTCACGCCTAGTGGCGCGCGCGCGGCCGCATGAACATTAATGTCGGCAACGTCGCCGATCTTATCCGACCGCATTGGCGGCTGCGTCGCGGGTCGCGCGGGTGCCGCCATCGCGGCCTCAGCGGGGGACGCGACGGTGTGGTGGCGATTCCCCCGTACCTGCAGCGACGGCGCCACGAGCTTGTTGAGCTGATCAAATATATCGCGCTGTTTGAAGAAGAGCCGCAAGTTCATGAGCCGGCCATTGTCAACGTGCATGTGCCCATAGCCGCGGACTTCGAGAACTTGGCCGGTGCCTTTGACGCCACGGTACCGTCCCGTAAAGCGTCCCCAATGCCGCCACGAGAAATGACACTGCGGCGGCTGCGTGAACGCATCCAAGACCTCCATGGGGAAGCCCTGGGTAAACGCCTCGCTCAAAATCGCACACGGATCGCGGCGGTCGTCGACATCGCCACTCTCAATGAGGTCGACCTGGTAGTCTTTGAGGTAGAGCATCCCAAACAGATCGTGCTCTTGGAGGAGGTGACCGGGCGTACGGTCGCCGTCATTGACTTGGACGTAAAAGTACTCTTGCCGGACACTGGTCCACTCGCTGTAGCGTGCTTTGTGCGTGGCTTCCATGAGGAACGTCTGGCAGCACGCTTCGGCGTACGACTCGAGCGGCGTGTTGTCGTGGTCGCGCAGCTTGCCTTTGAGGTACGCGAGGTCACTGAGCACATACTCGGGTGGCCCGTATCGCCAGGTCGTTTCTCTCGAATTCTCTAACCCACCACGCATGGGGCGCTTGGCGCCGGACGCGACCAAGGCTTCCATCTCGGTCGTGGCGGCGAGCAGTTTGCTGTCCGAGATTGCGATCGCCGAACCGGTCGCGGGGACAAATAGCAAGACATTGCCGGACGCAGAGGGTGGAGGAACGGATGCCACCGCGCCGGATTGAATAGACGATGAGCTCGAGGGGACGTGGTGGTGCGGCGTGCGACTCGGGTGGTCGCGATACGGCGAGTGGTGCGACGGCGAGTCGGAAACGTCCGACAATCGGGGGCTTGCACCGGATCCAGAGTGTGGCGTCCCGTGTCCAGACGTGGTGGTGACCGTGGCGGCTGCCCGGCCGAGTGGCGGTGTGTCGGACGGCGGGCGTCCTCCATGGGACGACGACGGCGTGGCCATCTCGCTACCCACCGTCGTCCCCGAGTGATGGGTACTAGTCGTACTGGGTCCAGGATGGTCGTCGCGTTGGCCCGCGCGCTGGGCAATCTGGATGCGGTGAAAACTCTGGATCCAGCTTTCGCAGTCGTCCGCGGTCGGCGCGAGGTATTTCACCGACGCGCACTTGAGGTCTTCGCCGGCAATCACGGCGATGGCGCGGTCCAGTGTACCGGATTCGCCCGTGCGGTCGGCCCGTAAGACCGAGCACACGTGCAACGGCAGCAGTGCTTCTTTGGATTTCGGAATCCCAGGCAGTTTCCGGACTGGGAGACCGCTACTCAGCCACTCATCAAAGTGGCACTCGTCGCGGCAGCAAAAGAGATCGGACGCATGGGTCGTGAGGAAATAATAGCGCTTTTCGTAGCCTTTCAGCAAACCTTTCTTCACAAGCAAGTAGCCTTTCTGGAGAATGGCCGGCGTGACGCCGACGCTCCACACACTTTGTTCGGACGCCGAGCCCGACGACGAGACCGAGCCCGACGACGGCATCGTCGACAACTGGATATGCGCGGGTCCGGATTTGGTGGACGTCGAGGATACCGATCGCTGCTTGTCGCGCGGCACGAAAGGTTGTTGGGGCTGATGCTGATGCTGATGTTGATGCTGATGCTGATGCTG
>JAADVD010000193.1:0-53903 GCA_023334535.1 Pythium vanterpoolii | reverse complement strand
TTATCATATCAGTTATCATATCAGTTATCATATCAGTTATCATATCAGTTATCATATCAGTTATGAGGTTTGCATCGTTTGGGGTTGGTTTCCTTCTGGAAGGAAGACACTCGCACACCAACAAGGATAAAGAGAGGGAAGGAAGCAAGGAAATGACCGAGACCCAGAAGCGCCGTCGCTCGCGGTCGCGCTCGGCCGAATCGCAGAAGCGTCTACACACGTCGCAGGAAACGGCATTTCCCGCTTTTGACAAGGAGGAGGCCGCGCGGCTCGAACGAATCGCGCAGCGCGCAGAAGAGCGCGCAGCCGCGCGACTAGCCGCGTCTTCCACTGCTACACCAACACAGGAAGCGAAGGAGGAGCCGTCCGGTGCCGCGCTGATTCAGGGCGCACGCACGAGCGGTGTGCCGCTAAAACTCGATCCGTCGGCAACAAGCCGTGGTGGTGCTACTGGTGGCGACAACGGCGACGCGACGAGTACGGAGCCCGCGACACTCAAAGTGCAATTCCGCACCAAAGCGCAGCGGCAGCAAGACGCGTTGGCGCGCCTCGAGCAAAAGCGAAGCGACATGGAACACCAGCGACGCGACGCCGACGTTGCGCGCAAACTGTTTCTCCAAAAGCAGCGCGAAGCAGTCGACCGCGACCGCGCAGCGCGGCGGCACGCACCGAGTAGCTCGGATCGTCATGACCGTAATGATCGTACCCGTCGCGAGGGCGGGCGGAGGGAGGACAGGTCGGTTTCCTCGCGTGATGCACGCTCGACCTCCAACGCATCGACCGCCACCACCACTACCACCGCCACCTCTACTACGATGCCTTCGAAGGATCCTGTGGACCTTGTGAGCGACCGAGAGAAGCAAGCGATCAAAGACAAGTACCTCGGCAAAGTCGTGCAAAAGAAAAAAGTCGTCAAAGCCAGTGAGAAGTTTGCCAAGAATTTCCAATTCGACTGGAACGCGTCCGAAGACACGAGCGCGGATTTAAACCCCCTGTACGCCAAGAAACTCGACGTAAATTTGCTCTATGGGCGTGGCTATCGCGCGGGCGTCGACATGCGTGAGCAGCGCAAACACAACTCGTACCTCAATGAACTTGCCGAGAAACGCCAGCGCGAGCAACGGTTGGCCGACGAAGCCAGTGGTACGATGACCAAGCAAGAGATGGACGAGCGCCAGCGCGACCGCGACCGGGCGATGCAATCGATGCACGACTGCGAGCGCGCATTAGTCCGCGACATGGCGAACCGGGAAGCGCAGACTATGGGCACGCACTGGTCCGAGAAGAGCTTGGGCGAGATGCGCGATCGCGACTGGCGAATCTTTCGCGAAGACTTTGACATTACGATCAAAGGCGGCAAGGCCCCGAATCCTCTACGCAAGTGGGAAGAAGCCGAGGACGTGCCCGAGGCCGTGTTTCAGGCCATTCAGGCCCTTGGTTTTGAACGTCCGTCGCCGATCCAGATGCAGGCCATTCCCATTGGCTTGCATCGCCGTGATGTGATTGGCATTGCCGAGACTGGGTCGGGCAAGACTGCGGCGTTTGTGATCCCCTTGATTTCGTATTTGTATAGTCTTCCCTCGACCATGATTGCACGCACGCCAGAGCAAGGACCTTTGGCTCTCATTATGGCACCGACGCGTGAACTCGCACTGCAGATCGAACAAGAAGCGATCAAATTATGCAAATTTACGCAGGTCGGCATGCCCGACAAGCAGCACGCAATTCGCACGCTGTCGGTTGTGGGCGGTCAGAGTATCGAGGACCAGGCGTTCAAGTTGCGCGAAGGCATTGACATAATCATTGGCACGCCGGGGCGGCTCATGGACTGTCTGGAGAACCACTATTTGGTCTTGAACCAGTGCAACTATGTCGTGCTGGACGAAGCCGACCGTATGATCGACATGGGTTTTGAGCCCCAGGTTGTGGCCGTGTTGGAGAACATGGGCTCGCTGCTCAAGTCGGAAAATGAAGAAGAAATGGAGCAGCAATTGTCGCTCGCCGGCGCTGGCAAAGACCATCGGCTCCGCGTTACGACCATGTTTAGTGCGACAATGCCCCCGGAAGTCGAGCGCCTCGCCAAGACGTTTCTGCGACACCCGGCCATCGTCAAGATTGGCGACGAAGACTCGGGCAAAAACAAGCGCATTGACCAGCGTATTATGTTCATGAACAGCAGCAAGAAACGCCCCAAGGTCATTGAGCTCCTCGGCTCGATCCTCTCGGGCCAGCCGCGGTCGCGCAAAGAAAAAGCCGGTGCCGATGCTGCCAAAGTCATTGTGTTTGTCAACGTCAAGAAAGAGTGCGACAGCGTCGCCAAGCACATTTCGTCGAGCGGTTTTCGTGCAACAATTCTCCATGGTGGCAAGTCCCAGGACCAGCGCGAAGAGAGTCTGCAGCAATTCCGCGAAGGTTTTTGCGATGTGTTGGTCGCAACCGACGTTGCCGGCCGTGGTCTCGATATCCCCGACGTCACGCACGTCATCAACTATGACTTGCCGTCCAAGATCCAGCCGTACACGCATCGCATTGGGCGTACGGGGCGTGCCGGCAAAGACGGCGTTGCGATTTCGTTCTTGACCGACGACGACGAAGAAGTCATGTACGATCTCAAGCAGTACCTCATTTCGACCGACATGCCCGTGCCGTCGGAGCTCGCGAACCATCCATCGGCCAAGGCCGCGTACGGCGTGCGCGACGAAAAGGGCAACGTCATTGCCAAGTCCAAGCGCGACACAGTTATCTTTGCTAAATAAGACGAAGGACGAAAGTAAAGGTGAGTGGTCGAGTGGATGTCTTGCTTTATATAATAAACCCTCGTTGGTTCAGCCGTCCACGCAAATTCTCGCTTCACTCCTCGTGTCGTGTACTTGTGTAGTCTCTCTAACTGATCTCTATGGAGACACCGAGATGGTGCGAGTCGCTGTCAAAGTTGCGCACGTCCATTTGCGCCGACACACGCGTTTTTAAGTGCTTGGAGGTCTGCCACTCGTAGGCGCCAACGAAGACCCCGTCCGACCCCAGCGACCCCGCGACAGTCTCTGTTGACGACACGGCGTAACGCGCGCGGAGCCGCAAGGTCTTGCTTTCTTTCCGCGCGTTGTAGGCAAACTCCGAGCCCATGAGCAGCTCCGGAGTAACGATCTGGGCTACACTCAGCTGTACTTTCTTGCCCTTGTCCGTCCTGTAGTATGGTAAAAAAAAATCAAACACTCAGTGAATCCCCATCTAATTCTCCAGTCGTTACAGAAACACGTACACTTCAAGCAATGCGGCGAGGTCGTCGTGGGCGTAACTCGAGGCAAAATTGAGTTCAGTGACACGGCCCAAGCGATCGCTGTGGTCCAAACCCACGTCATACGCGCCCAAGACACCGACGGCCACGTCCTATTCACGACACTCTCATCAGTATTGGTTGTCACTCTCAATAGAATTATTGGCACACGTACACCAAGCGTAGCGCCGCACGTGGCCTGGAGCGTGGGGCCATTGACGGCATCAATCTTGACACCAGCGAATAAATTGCCATCTCGGTAGTCGCACCCAATGCGTGCAAACGACGCGGGCATTTTCTCGGTCGCGGATTCGTGGGCTTCGAGCGTGAACCGCACAGTCTCACTGGCCCGCAAATGGGCCTGGAGCTCCAAGTGCCGCTCCGAGCTTATCCGGAGCCGCGACGTAATCATGGGATTCAATTGGCTCTCAAAGACCAGCGCCGACGCCACGCCGCGCTTGACGCCGCGATGAAAAAACGGCGACACGACCTGGGTCTGGAGCCCTACGCGCGCACCGCTCGGGGTCGCGGCCGAGACTGTTGCGGCATGGCGCGAGTGTTCGGCCGGCTCAAGCGGTTCTTTGAACGCACGACGTTCCTCTAGAAAATCGCTGTAGAGACAGCTGCTGAGACCGCGTCCGGCCGCGTGCCGTGCCGCCATACTCGTCTGCTGCTTCGTGCTCGCCGGTGGTCGATGATGGCGCTGGTGCCGTTGGTGGAGGGAGTACTGTTTACAGTAATCGATTGTGAATGGTGGTGCAGCGTGTGCCTCCATCTTTGCCACCAATAGGTGGGGAGGGGTACGCTTTTGCTCTACCTCCACCGAAATGTACCCGCTCATGTGGATTGCGCAATATGGGATGCTTCGATTGGTAGAAAATGAAAATTTCATAATCCAGCGAAGAGCTCAAGTCAGTGATCACGGGACAGCACGTTAGGGAGCTACACGAAAATTTCAGGCCACGCTGGAAGTAAGTATGACGATCTTCTCCTCCCAACAACACTGCCACTTGGCCATTCGCCTCCCACCTCACACGCCTCTCTCTCTATCACCTGCTCACTATGACGGACGTACTATTTGTCGGCACGTACACGCAGTCGCTGGGGCACGTCGACGGCAAGGGAAAAGGCATCTACGCCTTTTCCTTTGACGCCAACACCGGCGCGTTGGCACCGCTCGCTGTAACGGAGAATATTGGACACAACCCAAGCTACCTCACGTGCTCGCGTACGACGCTCTACGTAATAAACGAGACCAACGCACCTTCTGAAGAGGACGCCACGAAACCCACGGGGTACGTCAAGGCGTTTGCGATCGGTGCGGGGGGTACGCTCCGCGCAGTCAATGTCCGCGAAGCCGCCGGCGCCGATACGTGCCACGTTGCGCTGTCGCCGTCGTGTGACTTTCTCACGGTCACCAACTACAGCGGTGGGAATTTGACTTTGTATCCCATCAATGCGACCGACGGCTCGCTTGAAAAAGCCACCGACATGCACGCGTTCTCGGGGGCAAGCTTGGCCGTGCCCGACCGTCAGGAAGCCGCCCACATCCACAGCTCCACGTGGTTCCAACGCGCCGACGGCACGGACGCGCTGATCGCAGCGGACTTAGGCAATGACGTTGTCGCCCAGTTTGTGCTGAACAAGGCGACGCAAAAACTCGAGCCGAATGCGTCCAGCGCGTTTTCCAATCGGCCGGCCGGCAGCGGGCCGCGTCACTTGGCGGTCCACACCAAACTCCAGGTCGCCTACGTCCTCGACGAACTCACCAGCAGTGTGGGTGTCCACCCCATCGATCCCACGACTGGTGCGCTTGCCGTGGAAGGGATCCAGACCATCTCGATGCTGCCGGCCGATTTCAAGGGGGCGAACCTGGCCGCCGATATCCACATCTCGACCTGCGGTCGCTATCTCTATGCGTCCAACCGCGGCCACGACTCGCTCGCATGCTTTCGTATTGATAGTGCTAACGGCACGCTCGAGACGATGACGTTTGTGGCCATGCGCGGCCAGGCGCCGCGGGCGTTCTTGATCCACAATGACTGGCTGCTGGTCGCCAACCAAAACTCTGATTCGATCCACGTCTTCAAGATCGACGCCACGACCGGCACGCCCACGTTCACAGGCCACAGCGTCGCGTGCGCGACGCCGGTCTCGCTTGCTCTCGTGCCCTCGGCCTAGAACTAGTTGCTAGTCGGTTTTAACGGCTACGGTTCAAAACCCCATTTCGGTCAGGTAGTCACATTGCTATTTGTGTAAGACGAGTCCAACATTGTGTCAGTCTCACTTTCTTCATACTAGGTAGTATTGTCTTGTTTAAAAGAATGCCACGGACCGCGTCACCTCCGCTGGGCGTGTGGTCGATCGAGACGAACGACGCACGCGTCGTAGCGCGTGGAGGCTTGACGACGCTGGCGTCGATCGCCGATGGCATCGCCCCCCTCACTCACAGCTTCCGTCGTGATCTCCTCGCGTTCTACAAAGCCACTGGCCTCGTGCCACATCCGCAGCTCCTCCCTTTCCATCCGGATGAGGAAGATCCAACCACGAACGGCGAGCTACTAAGCTCCACTGGCCCCACCAGTGTGGTGTTTGATCTCGCGGAGATTGATACGCTCACGATCAAGAACTGGCGGCTCGATGATGGCAGCTTTGAGGGTCTCTGCTTTGCCTTGGAGCACTGTCCGACGATCCACACACTCCAGTGCGTCTCTACACAACTGACTTGACCACCCGTCTCCCTCGTTTAATCCACCTCTCTCTTGTATAGATTCTTCAACGCTCAACTGCGCGCCGATCAAGTAGAGACGCTCTGTCGCTTAATCCCTCAGACCTCGATCACGCGGTTCCATTTGGACTGGAACGTCTCATCCACAGGAGACGACTCAGCACTCTCTCCTTTGATCTTTACAGATCTCTTGGCGCCGTCGTCGACTGTCTCGACGCTGTCGCTTCGCCGCTGTGGCCTCACGAGTGCCCACGCCATTGCGATCGCCGACGCGCTGGGCACGAACGCCACGCTGGAACTGCTCAACCTCTTTGACAATCCACTGATTGGAAACGATGGGGCCATGGCCCTGGCGTACGCACTGCCGTTGACGCTGTCGCTCCAGTCGCTTTCCCTCGGTAACACGGGACTCTCTGGCGTCGGTGCACGCGTGCTCGCCGAAGTACTCAGTCCAAAGTACAAGGCCCCACCGCCTCTAGTGAAACTACTGGACGACGCCGAGCCGCGGATCCAGGCCGAGCTGGACCAGGCCAAGAAAGCTAAGAAGAAGATGGATCGTATCAGTGCGATCCAGAACCTCGGGCTGCCTGTGCTCGAAATGATCGACGGCGTTCAGTACGCGATCGGGAACAAGACGCTCCAGGATTTAATTCTCAGTGGGAATGCATTAATTGACGCCACCGATGTGCTGGCGATGAATGCACTGCTGGAAAAGCACCATGTCCCATCCTCCTTGAAACGGATCAAGCTCCAACGTATTCCCAACCTTAAGCATTTCGTCACCACCCACCCACGGACACTCTGTGCGCTCTTGCATCTTTGAATTATATGATACAATACAACCCCTCACTTATATTTCCGTGTGCTTACGAAGTCTTGGTGTGTTGATGGGGCTCCAGACTCTGTTCCGAGATCACGCGGTCGTCGACACGCTCGAGCGCAATAAGCGACGTCATACACGGCAACGCGACGCGGAGCGCCAGCCCTAACAGCACTAGGAGCCACGCAATCAACACGACCGTATCGCGTGGAAACGCCGCAAACAGCATTTCTTCGACCACGATATTATAGACGCAGACGCGCTGCGCCAAATCCAATACCGGCGAGACGCCCTCGACATCGCCACGCACCGAGATCTCAATAATAAACTCGCCTTTGTGGATATTCGCGAGCGACTCGGTCTCTTTCTCAGTACTATCATCGCGTTGCTTCATGCCAGGAAGATCGTCGAACCGGAACCGCTCGTCGCGGCGCTGCTGGGCCGCGCCAGCGACGCCGTCTAATGGCAGATGCGGTCGCCACTTGCGCAGTAATTCGTGTGGCAACAAGCGGAGTTTTTCCGTGTTGAGCATACGGCGCGGCACTTTGCGGACGACCGCGCCGTCAGAGGTGGTGGTTGTGGGGGCCAACAGGACCTGCTGCACGTCGACTGTGAAAGTCGTTGGTAAACTCGCCGGGTACGAGATCTTGAGGTCATAGACTTTGTGCGGATCGAGGTCGTGGACGTGGTAGAGCTGTTCGTTGCCGCAAATGTGCTTTTCAAAATCACGTGATTGCTCGGGGTACAGGTGGACGATACCACCCGTAGCGGTACCATTCGATAGGTGAGTGAGAGACGCTGCGAATGCTCCAATACACAGTAGTAGAAGCATGGTAGGGCGCCAGGAATGGCGCCGTCGCCGCGGCTGTGAGAGGTACGAAAGCATAGCTTCGGACGCAAATGAGGATGGGAAGTCAAGAGCATACGTAGAGAAGTGATGCTGAACGCTGGATGGTTACCAACCGTAGATCAAGCGGTTAAGAACACATTCGCTCCGCTTAAATACGAATGAGCTCTTGGAATGGCTACATTTTGATTCGATCATGTTTGGATCTTGGCCCGCAGCACGAGGTGTACGACGCGTATGTCGCTCTCGCCACTGCTAGTGGCTGAAGGTGCTACTGCCCCGCCTTTCCCTGCCGCGCCTCCAGCCACAGGAGTCGACATAATCGGTCGCCACAGCGCGCCGCCTTTAAGCGTACACACCACGCGGACTTGGATCCATTGCGACACGACCAGTTCAGGATGGGCAGCCGCAGCTTCCGGAGTAGACGAACTCACAGGCCGTTGGTACGTGATCTGCACAGGCAATTGCTGCGCTGTCGCGAGCGTTCCCTTGGTCGGCTCGATCGTGAACATCTTGGCGTACTGCGGCTTACTAGAGTTCTCTTCAATCGCCAACTCAAAAGATCCGGCAGCTACAGCTGTCGCCTTTGGAGCCGACACCACTTCCTCATCAGTCGCGAGCGAAAGGGTCGCCCCAATACACACGGTTTTCGATTCTGTTGCAAGCGTCTCACTATCAAACACAATCGTGAGCGGCGCCGGCGCCTTCTTGATGCCTGGTACGACCACGCCCGAGGTCAAGAGACTAATCCCACCGGTGCTAAATAGACTCGCGAGGTTGACGGACGGCGGCAGGTCAAACCAGTCTTCGACAGGCGGTGCTGCCAAGAGCTTGGACGATTCGTGTGGGTTATACACGTACAGCTGGTTTTCCCAGCAGCGACCCGAGAGCGTCAGCACGTGGCGTTCCGATGCGTTGGGCACTTGGATACGGAACTGCTGCTGATACTGCTGCGGTCGTTGATGGTCTGGAAAGAACAAAACCTTGACCACTAGTGTCGCCTGAGCTGCGATCGTGGCCTCGCTGGGCGAGAACGTAAAGACCGGCAACCCCGAGCTCGTCATCTCCTTGGCCGATCGATCGTCCACCGACATAATCGCTAAGGTGAGAGGGAACGCACTGGCGTTTGTCAGCACGAGTTCGCGCACGGTCCGACTTCGTGCGAGCACATCCGCAAAGTCTATTGCACCATCGTCTGGCTCGATCCGCAAGCTTGGGTTCACGCCTTCACCGCGGAACGGGACACGGAGCACTCCCATTTGTGGACACGCGAGCTCGAGCTCGTCGTCGTACAGCAGCGGCGCGAGCGGCTGGAATTCGATTTTCACACGGTGTGTGCCGCCCCATCCAGTGAGTCTCCGTTGTATATTGTTGATCATGCGAAAGCCGCCGAGTGCGTGCAGCGCGCGGCTATGCAATACGACATCGTGGACACTATGGTTGGTGAAGGTGAGCTCCTTTATCAGCACCTGGCCGATCGCGACTTGGCCAAAGTCGAGCTCACTGGGAAGTGCAAACAGCTTTGGTTCGACGACCGATGTGCGGACTTGAAAGGCGACAAGGGAGCTGCTGGCATGCTGGCGAAAGCAGAGGATGGTCCACGTATGGTGGACACTGCGCTCCTCTTTGGGGACGCCCTTAGTGGCCACCCACGCAGGCTGCGATGGCATGGTGGCCACCATGGCTTGGACGTTTGGTGCAATCTCCACAATCTTATTTTGACTCGCATTGGCCGAGACACTGTAGGCTGGAGCTGTGACTCTATCAGCCTTCTCCGCTGTCGCGTACTCGCTTGAGGGCAGCTCCAATAGCTCCTCACTGGCTGTGAATTCTACCTCCACACGAAGACGCGCACGTGGACCAATGGTCGCGACCGTCGGCGTGACACGCAGGGCGTTCGTGGCTTCGGGCGGAACCACCAGCTCGATGGTCTGCGGTTTGTCGCTGTGGTTCACACACGATAAACTATACGTCTGTCGCTGCCCGAGCTGCGTGGCACCGAGCTGCACGATCGAATGGGAAAACACGAGAGGAGTCGCAACACACTCGCCTTGAACAGGGATCGTATACTCATCGTTTAGACTCGTACGACACACCAGTCGACTGGTGAGGGTTGTTGCACTCGCACTGGGGAGGTACACGACCCGCCAAGTCTTGGTCTCGAGCGGCAGCAGCGTCGCGATGCCGTCGTCGGCTGGATTGGAACTCGCCAGGGTTGGATGCCTGAGCCGAATTTCGGTTGGTAGTTTCACAAGCGCAATTTTCTGCGGCAATCGGGACGTGTTGGTGATCGCGACCACATGCGCAACGCTGTGGCCGAGGGCACAAACACCAAAGTCCAATCGGCAGGGCGAGAAAGAGAGTGTTGCGGGGGAGAGTCGTGCTATCAATACGACATAGACTGGCACGACCTGGTCCGGCACAACCACTTGAATTGGCACGGCCAGGAATCCGGTCGCAGCATTGCCCCACGCCTTGGCTTCGAGCAGTTTCCACATCTCCGCATTGGGACGAAACTTGATTTGCACCGGAAACGTGCCTGCGCTGTGGTCCTTGTCCTTGTCAGCCTGCGCCGCTGACGCTGATGCAGATGTAGCAGCTTGAACAAAGCCCATGTTGGGGTGGAACTCGAGACAGCCGTCCAGGACTTTGGGCACACGAAGCTGTACTTTCAGCGCGACGCTGCCGCGGTTGCACACCACCAATTGCTGCCGGTAGAGCCGATCGTAGAGGCAACACCGGAAATCCAATTCTGGCGTTGCGACAAAGATCGGAACGTTGGTCGCGTGGGCTGTGACAGTGATCACCATGGGGGCGAGCTGCTGCGATGACCAAAATGCCGAGCGGTATACTGTCTCAGCCTGGGGGAACTCGATGAGGAAGATCTCTTCGTCAATGGCCAACGGCGACGCGGGCGCGAACGTGAAGGCGATCGTGGAGCTTGCGTAGGGGGCGACTGTACCCGAGACGGTGTGGCGGATCGGTGTGTCGGCGCATTCGGGGCTGAACACGGTCGCGGCCCGCGCGTGGTCGAGGATCGCTTGTTCGTCGCTCGAGAGAGCGAGGCACTGTGAGAGCAAGGCCGTGGCCGTCTCCTTACCGTCTAGCGTAGAGACAGCCAAGGAGGAGGTAGACACACTGTCGTCTTCTTCGCCATCCACGATTTGGGAATCCAGCTCCCCACTGTCCAAATCACTTGTTGCAATCGCATCGCCATCACCATTAAGGATTGCTTCGGTCGGGGGAAGTGTTGCATCGATAGCAGATGGATCCATCGCACCCCCTTGGCAGTGAGTCTCAACTGCAGCTGGCTCACGGTTCATCAGCTCCTCCAGCTGATCTACTCGTTCGTCGTTGTCCAGCTCGGGTTCGGCTGGCTCTTGCGACTCTCTCGATCGTTTCACTCGTCGCACATAAAACGCCAGCGGTAGTGCACCGCGGTTCTCGAGCGTGAGCGAATGCACTTGCTTTTCACCCGCGACTACGTCCGTAAACACAAGCGCTCGCGTCTCTAGTACCGGAACGGCTTTCTTGCAGGTACATCGCAATGGAATCGAGAACGCCCCGGTCTGGGCGATCGCCGGGATCGCACTGTCAATATCGCGTGCGTGGATGGCTGTGAACGTGATGACAATGCGGCACGCCATGCCTGCCGACATGCGACCGGGTTTTTCGAACACAATCTCAAAAGACTCGTGGATCGCCTCCTCCAAATCCAGCAGTTTGAACTGGTTAAACGTATTCGAGACGTTGGTGAGGGTAAACGAGAGCGTCATGGGCTCACCAACTTCAAAGTCCTTGAACCAAAGCTCCGGCGGATCGGCGAGGAATGCCCGGCCTGTGAATTCCTTGCCCCAGACAATCTGCTTTTGGAAGAGATTGTTTTTCTGCGTGACACGAGCTTGGTCGAGGAGGCGTTGTTCCAATACACTGCGATGGGGCTTGCCAAAGCCTTTTTTCTTGGGTTTGGATGGGGCCATGGCGTCTACTAACGGAGGAAGCGATGCCTTAAGGGTATCGGTCTTTGTGCCGCGATGGAGGATCGAATGGTGGAGTTCTTCTAGCTCCTGGCCGGGTGGCGTCGCGGCGGAAACCGCCCCACCAGTGGAAGCCCTTTGCTCGATCTCGGCCTCGGCCTCGTTGTGATTGTTATTGTTATTGGGGCTAGTGTTGTTGACCCGCGGCAGCATCATTTCGCTGGGGTCGGCCCCACTGGCATCGTGATGCACGCGCTTGCGATGTACTTTCTCTACGATCCGATGCCGCTGCGTGGCGTCGTGCACGAGGTTCTTCCCCAGGCCAAAGCTGTGGTCTTTGATCGTGGTCATTTGCGACGGATAGAGGCGAAACGCTTTGCCCGCTGGGTCCATGGTCTCTTTGCCGGTTCGAGAGACAAGAAATTGCGTGGTCCGGGCTTCTGCCGCCGCGCGACCCATTTCTTTCTGGTACGTTTTCTCATACCGTCGGTGCTCCTCCGCGATGCGCTCGTGCCGGTGGCTCCACACTTTTTCCACTTCGAGGTGCTGAAGCATCGTCGCTTGCTGGTCGTGCATCCGACGCTCGATCGCTTCGCGTTCTTTGCGCGCTGCGTCTTGAACACTGCGACGGCGTGTGACTTCGTACGGGTTCAGGCCCTGGCGGAGCAGTGCATCGGACCGCGCGGCGTCGTGCGCCTCCTTCTCGCGGCGCTGTTTGTCGACGGAAGCATTGCGTGACTGGATCGCCGACGATGCCTTTTCAATCGAGCCTTTGAGTGTGAGGAGTGCCTCGACGCGTGTGCTGCGGTTGGCGTTGTCGCGTGCGAGCATTTGGGGGAGGTACGTGCGGTCGTCTTGAAATGATTCGTGGAGCCGTGTACGCTCGGGCGAGCGAGGCGACGGCGACTGGATAGTGGTGTTAACAACGCCATTCTGATAGACGGTCGAGGCAAGATGAGTTGGATTGCGATCTCCTCCAGTGGAGGAGGAAGAAGACATTCTGTCGTGGTACGGATACAACGTATCCACTATTGGCGACCCAACGGAGTGGGTCGCACGTATGGCGTCTGGTGTGGCCAAAGCGACGCGCGAAACGACGTCAAAGTTTTCTGGTGGGTGGTCTGCGAACCTAACATTAGAGGACGCTCCATACTCGGAGTACAAGAAAGTTAGACGACTCGGCATGCTCGATCGATAAGGCATTGCGTGAGGACAAAATGCATACTAGTATTGGCCAAGCGGCGTACCCGTAAACGATGCAAAGCGTAGCGTACATGTACATGCGGCTGCCGCAATGTAATAATGAAACAGTAAACAAAGGTCCCGAGACATTGACGTGGGGCACAGTCGAACGTCTCGGAACTCAACACACACACAATCCAAACGGCACACGGGGCCCCCACGAGTCGACCGCCACGGCAGGTACCACCACGTACACACAGTGGTGGTCATTCTTGGTCCACGCGTCGAGTGCTAAAGATCTTGCTGCTGGCAAATGACCGGTGAGCTGAGCCGCGGTTCCTCCATGGCGTAGTCTATAGAGTCTAAGGCAAACGAATCCCCGAGCGTCGGGAACGTGCCGTGCTTATCGCCGTGCTGGAGGTAGGCCGTGAGCGAGTCAAACTACAGAAGAAGCGCTTGGTGTCAGTTTGATTTCACTAGGCAATAAAACTAAGAGAGGGCGGACGCACCGATCCAGTATACGCCGCTTGTGACGCCGTGGGTCGGAGTTTCTCGGTCGTTTTCCAATGCAACGGTCCGTACGACGTCGAGTCCACGTCCATATAATCCGCCTGATCAATGCCGCTCGACGCGTAGGTCTCGAGTGCATTAAGTTCTTTGGTCCACGTCGGTTGCTGAGGTGCTAACGGCATTGCTGGAACTGGCGCTGGAAGTGGCATTGGCACTTGTTCCTGCTTGAAGCCACCACTCGACAACGACGGCGGCAGGGGCTCAAACAATTCCCTATCGAGTAGCAGCGCCGCCGACGACGAATCGGGGAAGCTCGGACCATGCAATTTCAAACCACCATCTTTCATATCCTCCCCAGCTACAAACGGCAGATCCACGGGGTTCACTGCAAACGCGTCCAACGAAACCTCTGGAAACGCGTGTTTCAAGTTTTCCTGATCCTCCAGCGTCGTGGGAAACTCCATCTTGACGGTGTGCATGGGATCGTCCTCTGGGACCATCACGTGGGCCCCCAGACTGCCCGGTGGACTGTCGTGAATCATCGACATTTTTTCCAAGTGCGTCGTGAGATACTGGGCGTCTTGTTGACTGAGCCATTCATCCTCGGGCTCCTGGAATCGCCCACCCGACGACGACGCATATGATGACTCGGTCGCGTCTTCGAATCCGTGGGTGCCGACCAACTCGAGCGACGAGTCGCCCGCGTCCGAGGTATCGTAGTCAGCCAAGACCGACAAAATGTCGCTGTCAATGGCCTCTTCGACGCTCGACACGGGCGACTCGGACTGCTGCGACTGCGCAATCGCAAACCGCCAGTCAAACGGCGGCCCACCCATTGCCGCGTTGGCACTCAGGGGAAAGCTGCGCGCGGCATGGTCACTGGCACTGCGGTCCATCGATGGACGCCGGATATCGTCGTGGAAAGATAACGGCGCCATGGCCTCTTGGAGCGACTCGGACTTGGAGCGACCCTTGGCACGACGCATAGGTGGCCGGCCGCCGCTGCGTGGGGTGCCCGCTGGACGACTCCGTCGCGAGGATTTCGGCTTGGCACCTGAAGACGGGGTCGAGTCCCCCGCAGAGGACGCCGAGGACGGAGGGCCGAGCGGGACAGACAAAGGAGGAGGAGGAGGGGGAGCGAGGCCCTGGGATGCATAGTGCATACTCAGTGCACTCGGCGTCGAGAATGAAATGGGCATCGAGTTGGACCGCGCACGGAGCTGCTGGCGCGCGTGGCCCAGGGCCTGGGAAGGCGAAGGCAAGAGAAACTCACTGGCGACCGTGTCGTTCTCTGCCACGAGCGACGCAGCTGCCGCGGCCGCCACGTCAAAGCTGTGGAGCGTGAGTCCGTCGATGCCTGCAGGACGGATCGTGACCGTGCGCGCGCCTCCCACGCCACTTGTAGGGCGACCAATGGTCCCTGCGAGACCTCGTGGGGTGCGGTGGAGCGGGAGGAAGAAATTGTTGAGCTAGTCGTCCACAGCGGAGAAAAAGAGTGAGCGTCGGGTGATCCAATCGAGGAGAGGAGAGGATGTACCTGCGCGGCCTGGACGCCAGGTTCGGGGCTCTGGTTGCGGTGTTTTAAACGCTGGTGCTGCGTGAGCGATCCTTCCGAGCCGTACGCCTAGGATGAAGATGATGTGATTAGCTCCTCTCTTCTCCTCTGCTCTCCTCTCGTTGCCTCTCCTCTCTTCTCTGCTCACCTTTGTACAGCCTGGATACGTGCAGGGGTACTTGCGATCGATCTGCGCGGCGGTGCGTCGGCGCCGCTTTTTGCCGGTACTGCATGGCGCCGGCACAGGCGTCTTGCCGCCATCCGCGCTCCCCTCGTCCCCTTCTTCCTCGTCCGCCAGCCCCATACCAGCGGCAGAGCCGACCGATTGTGCGCGTGGTTTGCTTTTCCCGGAGGCCTTGGGTGGAAGGTTTGCGGTCTGAATGCGCAACTAATAATTGCCACAGTGAAACAACAGGGGGTTCGCGTCAGCACAGAGAACGTATCCTGCGTCTTCTATTAGATCACGCACATCTTGTGAAGCCTTGAACTTGGCGAGGTTACTGGTCGTCGGTCCCTCTGTACGGGGAATACGCCCACCTCGACCTCCTCCATCCATGGGCGAGTCCGATTGGTTTGTCGAGGCGTCATCCTCTCCGCTGCTATTCCCACTTGACAACAGCGCGTCATCCAGGGGCATTTCTTCGGACGGCGGGGAGGACGTGGCGGGCGAGAGCGACTCTTTCATGTCCATAAACTGCACGCGTGGGTTCAAACGCAATGGCGCGCGTCCCCTCCGCTGCTTGGATATCCCTCTCTGAGGCGTTGCTTCTTCGTGTCGTTAGACGACCGTCGCTTCCCGTGCTTGCTGCCCTCAGTTCTCTGGTCGCATTATGGCACATGGTCAGTACAGCTGAAGGAAGAAGGGAAGGGCATCGCATCCCTTTTGTCGCCCCGCCCCGGGTAGCCGGATCTGCGAACGCTCGGGCGAATGTGGGACAGGGGACGGAGAGATGACCTCGTCCCCGGTGTTTGCCACACCAACCCTTTTGCATTTCGCATCCCACATACAAGGCACTTCACTTACCAACGGAGAGCACGTTCGTGAACTGCCGATTTTCCTGTTCTTTCCTTTCCTCCTCTCGTCCGCTTCGCAGGTGACGCCAACGCTAACGCTAAACGGGCGGTCGTTTTTTTGCTGGTTTTTTCTTTCCAACGATTCGATCTTGAGCAGCCGTTTGCACGCTAAGCGACAAGACAGAGTGAGTGGGGTCGCCACAATCAATAGGGGCTGAGTTCTTTGCGTTCTGCCGACCGCAAGTGTCGAGTCCCTGCACGTGAATTGATTGCTTCGTGCTGGCGGAGGCTGGTCGTGGGTCCGCTCACTTGCTTGATTGTCTGCGCTTAGGGTCTGTGTTTGGATGCTGATAGGTGGTGTGGTCGGTCTCCTCAGTCTTCCTTCACTTCTCTCCCACTTTGGCGTTCTTTTCCTCCGCTCCTCCGCTGTTATGTGTCCCTAGTTCTGGAACTGCCTTACGTTGTGCGGGCGGGATCTTGTTCTTTTTTCTGTGCCCAAGAGATATGGTTTGCTTGTCGCGGACAAAAATAACAGCTACAATTCGCACCAACAAACACAGGAAGCCGCTCACGCCGCTCCCCTCTGACAACTTCAAGTGCGCTAGAGACTGTGCAGGTAACTTCCGGATACGTATAGAAGTTGGAGTGTGCACGGGTTGGTTTTTTCTTCGTTGTGAGTCCACGTTGAGTCTCCATAGCACATGTCCGCTCCTCTGTTGTTGTGTACCACCTCTGTGATGATGGATGCCGCTTCCCTCATCAGGTATGTGGCGTCATGTCTCCTTCCTGTCGTCTGGGAACGAGATCGGGTTGCGGTTACGCCGGACTGTATGGATCGGGTTTTGAAGTTGCACAAAACACCTCGAACACGAGGTTCAATCCAAACGGTCAGCAACAGTTTTAACCGTGTCTAAGTACACAACTGAATATCGATTTCCAGAATTCACAATCTTTAAAAACAATTTTGAATTTGTTTCTATACAACAGTGTGTTCTCTAGGTATTATGTTCAGAGTTCTCAATGTAAACGAGAATGCCCACGAATACTTATATGAAAGGATAAATTGTATATTATGATGATTTTCGAACTACACACAAGGAGTGAATTGTACATTTTAAACAGTAATAGAGAGTACCTGTGTAGGTTTTATATCTGATGTGAATTTTGACTGGGTAAACCTTTGTGTCACATTCTGACGGGAGCGATATTTTGAAAAAACGATAAGGCTCAATAGTACATTTCAAGAAAAGACAACGGGAACACCACTGTATCATCCTGGATAGATAGATGAGAAACAGGAACGTGTTTTGAGTCTGTGATCGGGTCCTGGTCGAAAACTTCGATCAAACGCAGCAGATAATCCAAAAGAATATACGCAATCATAAGCGAATTAACATGCAAAGATACATAGGGTCTAGATGGAACCAGGGGGGACATGCCATAGCGCTACTGAATGCCTGCTTTCCGCATTTTCTTTACCCTTGCTCGGGAACCTGCATGTTGACCAGCGAATCGGGTTTGGTTATAGAATGAGCGTAAACGCACGTTTTTTTGGGGGTTGTGGTTGATATTGTGCAAAGTTGCCGTAGAACGAGGCCACTGTCGCCAACCACCGTGAGAGGTGACCACCATGGTGGGTCAGGACAAATGAGCATTTGAATGGACGCACCAAGATATCTCAGCGGCCGCTCGATACGATCGGAAAAGTCTCATATTATAAGAGGTTTCCGATCATATTATGAGTCCTGAGGAAACGAAAGTATCTAAATAGTTTTTCAGATTATTGATAATCTCATTTTGGTAACAGTGGTTGTATGGAGTTTGGCACCTTCAGAAGTTGGAGGTGCCAGACTCCATACAACCACTGTTACCAAAATTTCCAAAATTAAAAAAAATATTAGAGCGAAAACATCAAACTAGACCGAGTGACGAATTCAAGTAAAAAAATGTGCACGTCGAAAAATGTTTACATTTTTTTATGCGGGATAGGCTCCTTGGAGGAATCCGTTCTCGCCACGTATTCCGGTTTCAGAGACATTAAAGGGCTTGATCGATAGCCAAGATTGCGTTCTAAATGCCAGTAGCCGTAACCTAGAACCAATGCTTCGTTGTGAACAGAGCCTGTTTGCCTTGGACTCATACTGAAAGTATGAAGGGTTTCCGGTAAAAACTGGCTTTTACTAAAAGTGCATAATCTAGAATTAGGTTTTTACGGTCTAAATATCCAGAACTTCCCGGGCGGAGCGTGGCGTCGTGTCTGGCAGAACATGTTGGATAAGAGGGTAATTTGAAGTTATCTGATGCCTTGGCAGCATTTGTATTCGGAACAGATCGGTTTGTTCATTCACTCGAACCGCAGGATCAGGCACCTTTAATAGAGGGGTTCGAAAAAGAAAGAAAAAGCCCGAAAAGGAAGCTTTGATCCGAGCAGTTTCGCGCCGACGGATCAAGCAGTTGGACAAGCGACCATGATCGCCAGACTGTGATCATCACACTGTTGTGACCTGCCCATGTAAATCACTCTTATAGGTGTCGACCACCACTGTCGGCAGATGTTTTGGAAGCCACTGTGTGGAATGAGTTCAATCTTCAACAATCACCCCGCGTGAACATGGACAGACATCACTGTTGATGACAGTTTTGCTGCTTCATACTGTGATCAGTAGCGAAGAATTCAATGGGCTGCCTGTGGCCACCGTAAAAGCAAGTTCAAGCACCGTGCCGATGGTTTGCTTGTGGGACCCTCGGAACCCTTTGCCTCCACCGAACTGTGGTCCAAACTTGTCAGTCCACGTTCTGTGACCGACCCATCAACATGGTACCATTGTCGAGACCTATCCAATCGAGCCGATGGGAAGCCGCAACAATGCCGCAGAGAACACTCCGGCAGCTGCGAAGGACATTTGACCATGAATCACTGCACGCGTTCGCGTGCGTGCACGCCGCACGCAGGTAGTTTCAGTTTCCGTTTCAACTTGTGGAAGCGAACCGAACTGGAGCCGGTGAACGCATCTCTGTACAGTACGTACCGTCACGTTACGTGTGCTTCGACCACGCCTCTTGGCGCCTTCCCCTATGCTGGACTTGTACAGTATGGACGAAGCGCAGCGGAAACGGTCAGTCCGAACACAAGCGTGCAGCTGCAATATCCGCTTGGCTCACGACTGGCGTCACTCGAGGATCCCCGTGTTCAACTAGAGGCACCCCACCCAAAACCATCACCCTGGAGAGAACGCGGCCATTGATACTAACTATACTATGTATACTTAGGCGTGCTGGAGGAATCTCGCAAACACGACTCGACTACTGTATGCCCTGTGATTTCTGTCTGATGTGACCAGCAGATACCTAGCCAATTTGAGGTCGAAAACGTGGTGCTTTGTGTGCGCCGCGTCCGAGGCCCTTGAAGTTGAAGACTGTAACCATCCCCACGTAACTTCTCCCTTGATGTACCCACTCATGAAGGTGTACAACGTATCCCGGGTGTAGCCATCTCGGCGAGCCTTTCTGTGGCTCGTACTGGTTATGGCACAACCAAGTCATGATGGCACAATCCCTGTGTACGACCTGCCCAGATCCTCAACCAACATTGGTGCACCTCCTGTCATGCCATTGGTGACACAAATGGGCCGGACAAGCTCAGTTCCTTCCGTCACGTATGTACATGGCGATCATAATCATGGCGTAACCTGTATGGGCTCCGGTTACACTCTCGCTTTCGAAGAGGTACTATAAATGGCCGCGTGGTCGTACGTGCTGCTGCTTTTACTGGACAGCAACGGGGTCTGCGCTGCTTGATGCACAGGGCGGTCGCGCGCGGATGAGCCTCCTGCCTGTCGACGTCGCGCTGCTGGATCTCCATGGCGTCGACGAGGACGAGAGCGAAGCCGTTGCGCTCTCTCTCATTGAGCTGCTGTTCAGCGAGACCAATGCCGTCTACCGGCAGCACTGTCTCGCCAAAGAAGCAGTACGTCTACGTATACGTCTGTGGAGTAGATAAGTACCTCCACGCACGATAGCCTCATTCATATTCGTGGATTTCTTACTAGATCTCCTCGACGGCGGTGCTGCTCACTGCGAGCGTGTATGAGGCCGTGGCATGCTCACAGCTCCGACACGAAGATCCGTTAGCCCCACATCGCTTTTACGCCGAGCCATGCCCCACACCGGAGATCAATGATCGCCACGCTGCGCGGTGCCTGCCCCAGCGCAGCCCGGAGAAACCTACCACGATGGCGGTCACGGTGCCCACGCAGCGGGTCCGCGCGGAGAGCCGCGTCGACGATCGCTCTCGCATGAGCCTCACACGGAAACGACCAAATCCAGAGAAGAAGAAGAAGCAATCAACTGCAAATAAGCCGCCACTGATGACGATCCCTCAAGCTATAGTCCTGCCCGAGATCGTGGATGAGGAGGACCCAGAAGACGACACCTGGCGGCTCATGTGTCTCAAGGAGCTGTCCGACGGGAGTCGATTTCCTGCAAAACTCGAATCCACGACCAAGTGGACGACGTTCACACGTCAGACGCCAGTCATGGAGCCGCGTATCTCATTCGAGGCAGAGATCATCGACAGCTCGTCTTCTCTGCTATATCAGGAGGTAACCGGTGCCGCCTCCGTCAACGCTGTGAAAATGAAGTCGAATCTCACGACCTTCTCGTCCATCTCCACGTCACAAGTACGGTGTGGCAGCGCCGCGTCGTCGTCGTCTGTCTCACCTCACCCACAGCCGGTAAGCCGTGTGAGCGATTCCAAGGGACCGAGCCTCACTGGCTCCCAGTCTGTACCGAGCCTCTCGTCGGCGCCACGGCATGGGCGACTGAACGATAGTCTATCGCGCAAGCGATCGACACACGGTTCCATCCAGAGTCATGCCTTAAACTCCACATCGGCTGCAGAAATAGACCCGTGGCAGTTTGAGCTCCAGGAGTGGACACCACGCGAGATCATGCGGAATCGATTCTCGCCCGACATGATGGTTGCCAGTGGTGCGACAATCCCCACTGCGATCTCCCTCGCCCCAGGCGTTGGATTCCGCCACGGCGAATCCACTGCACAAGGACCTGAGCGACGTGGAAATGACCACACCATGTCTCGTAAGCGGTTTGAGGTGAGCGAGACACTATACTATCGTGCTGTAGGCTTATTGGCCTATTATTTACAAGAGGTAATGATCATAGCTTCACCAACGGCTCGCGACGGATCAATTACTTCACGAGAGCGTGCGGCTGCAGTCACCTGGCTCGCCGTCTTCGCATTCGTCAGCGATTTCGAAATCGCCGCTCTCGACACTCCACAGCCAGGCCACTCCTTGCCACTACGAGACCGTCCCGCCGGATCCGGTGCCCGTGCCGTCGCTCTCGCCGATCGCCAAGAATGCGTTGGTGATCCCTCGCAATGTACGTGTCTCTACTGCCTTTGTAAAAGGATCCTCCAATTGCTCAGCATCATTTGTTTTAGCATTTATCTCTCTCCGCGTCGACGCCTTCGCTACGCGTGAGAACTTCAAGCGCACGGAAGCGAACCGAGGCAGCTGGGGATTTCACTACAATTTCTGATCCACTCGTCACCACCAAAGAACTCGAGGCAATGCGAAGAGCGCGACCCAGCACTGCCCTCGGTGCCGTCTTCGTCACGTCGCCCCGACAAAAGGGCACAGGAAGGAGCGTCCAGAACAGCCAGCGACCTCAGACATGTGTGTCAAAACGAGACGCCGCGGCGTCGGCCTACCTACGCGAATTCCCGAAACCTCACGCCGGAACAATCCAGCTCAACGCACGTAAGGCGGCCTCGTCCCTGGATCCAGCGTCCGGTGAGGTCGACAGTGCGCGGCAGCGACTGGCGTGGATATCTTAGGATGGGGGAGCATCCAGAACAAGAAAATGGATTGTGTGGGTATGCAGCGTCTATTGTGTATGAAAGGGGCGTGACGGCTCGGTGACCGCCAAAGCGAAATCAGGCGGATCACCATACAGTTGTGCCGTGTAGCATCCCCAGCAACGCACTTGAGCCGATCTGGGAAGCGTACACAAACCGCTCGGTCGCTCGGTTTTCGATGGCGCGCTTGGCATTCATGGCATTGCGCTCGGCGTAGAATTCATGGAGTGCTTGCTGGGCATTGCGTTCGTTCGCCGCTCGAATCGCACGCTCGTACAGCTCGACATCGTATCGTTCTGGCGCTTGCAGTGGTGGGATCGCCACAGGCGTTCTGAATGCCGGAGGCTCGTACGTGCGGTAGTTTTTGCTGCGTTCTTCGCTGTTCTTTGCACGCGCGAGATAAAACGCGCGGAGCAACTGGTGGTAGCATCATGCATGGCATCAATGGCGTGAGTCTCCATGTAAAACGAGAGCTAACGTAGGAGGTCGTACCTCGCGTGCACTGGGTCGGCGAGGCGAAGACGGCTGGTTCGTCTTTACCACAGTCATCGCTGCTTGCGGGACCGAAGACTCTAGTGCAGCTTGTATCGCATCTGTAAAGCCTTCAACGAGTTTAATCTCAACCTGATTGTCGTCGAGATCATCTGTGGCGGCCACGAGGTCTTCCCACTCGTCATCCTGGGGGTCGTCTCGTCCTTTTTCGTCCTCGTCCAAATCGCTCTCGATTTCAATTTGCTCTTCGATCGACTCGTCAATGGACACGACGTCAAAGCTACTGTCGATACTGTCAAATGAGTCGACGCGGCTCTTGTTGTTGCTCTGCAGCGAATAGTACTGCGCCGTGTCCATTGCAATCGGTGGAATTCCGATGGCGTTGGGCTCGAGTCTCGCCTTCTGGAGCAGTTCAGCAACTGCAAATTGCGTAGGATAAGACTGCCAGTGTTGCGGTATGGCGCCAGTGGGTGTCTGTGGCACACGGTGCGGTAGAGATGGCGTGACGCGGGTGCGTAGTTACTAGGAGCTCCTGGCGCTGACTCGCTTGTCAGAACTCCAGCTGGGTGAAAAGGAAGCCATTTGACAAGGAACAAGAGAGTTCTATTGTGAATTCTACCTAAATTTTCGACTCGGTGTGGTTTGAAACTACATCGAGTCCGAAAGTACCACTGGTTTGGCAGAGTGCCATTCTCAACTTTCTGAAGCGTTATGATTGGAGGAAACACTGGCGCAGTTGCACATCGTCTATCAGGTTTAGCCAATCAATTTTGTTACTTTTGTCTGCCAAGCATTGTTGCGCGAAAGTCACCTGTAGAGTGTGTGCTTTCAAACGCAACCTTCATGCAACATCAACCCACTTCAAGTTGAGTGTTGAAGTTCAAAGCTGCCCAGAATGAAAACCCAGCGAAATGGACGATGGCCCCAAAGTGCTCATTCGAGGGTCAGTGTGGAGGAGTCACAAAACCACAGCGAAGAGCTCCGTCTCGGTCTCGAACGTATGGGCGTGTGGGCACTCATCATTGTGCAGTGTTGTTTGTGAGCATGCGAGATTTGCCACCATCCAAATACAATGCCGACTCTTCGCCACTTGCATCGTAGATAGGCCCGAGAGCTGAAGTTGATTGCTATGTTGTCTTGGCCGCCGACGCCGGCATAGCGTTTATGACTACTGTTGTTTCTCCTTTGCCGGATTTGTTCTTGCGATTTGCACCCGCGTTACCACTACCCGTCGGACCGCCAACTATTTCTCATTGTTGTACTTGTACTGGCGGTTTGCTTGGCGTCGCTGCCACCCGACATCTAGTTGCACTTGCGACGCTTCTTGAATGGGCGCCGCAATGATCATGACAAAACACGAGGCCCGTCTGGAATACGGCTTCTAATTCTTGAGCTTGCCATCGAACCCGACCGAGTCGACCTACATCGATGTCGTCGTCATGCCAGTGCCGGTGCCGATGCCAGTGCCCATTGCATAGATCAGCGGTTCGCTTGCGTACGCCGTTTATAGGGTCATCGGGTGAGACCGTCATACCGATTGACAGAGACGAAGGATGGAAGTAATCCACTGGTGCTGACGCCGATCGAACTTGTGCTTTGGTGAGGTCCTGACTCTGGTCCTCATGATCCAGTCGTAAGAACTACGTGTCCACATACAAATCCAAGTCAATTGGCTTTATTTACAGATCGTCAATCAACAGAATATTGAACCTGAACGATGACTGTCACTCGATGTGGACCGACGTATAGGAACTTCAACATGATGCTGATGACTGCTCACCACGGCAGAGGCACCACTGCTCCTGGTCTTCAGTGAGGTTCCACCATACTGCCAGCACGTGCTATAGGTCCTTCGCATGCTGTAGATCGTAGCCATACTATTCTGGTGGTGGTGTAACTTGCTGGAATTTGTGTGGCCTGGTGATCACCAGGCTGATGGAGCAGCCAGTTGCTGCAGTGCACCACAGCCACATCCCATCCACTTTGCATTTTGTAGTGGGTTCAACTGGTGGTCGCCAGCCCCACCATAGTGCAGTGGCTGTGTGGCTGTTCGACGATTAGTCGCGGCTTGGTCAGTGTGGCGTCCACATTGTCGTGGCGTCCACACTGTCACCGGCACCGTCGGCCACACTCACCGATCGTCCACAAGCCACACAGCGATGGCACTATCCAATGTCATTACACCGAGGAGACCCGTTCCTCAAGGTGAACACAAACACAAACCAAGCCATCGCGACACCAACATTCACCGACACCGATCGCGCGCTGCGCCGGCCACTACACGCGCCGTCCGCCTCCAGGACGGCGCGCAGTACGTACTCCCTATATACATGGCTGTTGGCAAGTATGCATTCACCCTAGCTCGTAATATTACTGTCTTGAGCATGGAATTTGAGCCACTCTCGGTCTCTTTGACGGTGCAGTCACCCCCCATCAATATGTGCTTTTTGAATTGTTCTCTCGTTTCAGATCACTCGTGAATAATCCAAGCGGCCCCCAGACACCGCTCTCAGCTAGAAACCCCAACACCAAGCACACCAACGACAAGAACAGAAGCCCAACAACGGTTTATATTCAAACGTCTCCACAGCAACATGCAGATCGTTACCAAGACGCCTACGACGCTCATGACGATGCCTACGCCCACGGCAGTCCCCACAGCGGCATGCACGGCCGCGCCAACCCCCATGGCGATGTTCGTGGCCTCCGACACGGCCACAAACACGTCAGTGGCCATGTTAACGCCCACAACAACCTTTACGACCACATCCTCGACCGCGGGGGCCATTGGTGCACCACTGGTGCCCGTGATCAATGACCCGCACTCGGTCACGCCGATCGGCAAGCACATCGAAACCTTCCGTGGCTTTGTTGGGCTGGCCGTCAACGATGCCGTGGTTGAGGCGGCCCTCAAGGGCTACCTCGACGTCATAGCGCTGGACGCCGCCTACCTCAACGCCGCCGCGCTGTCGCTCAGCAACGATCTCGTTGCGAGCGAGGCGTGCGTCGGTTTGCTGACCCAGCAGCTGGCTGTCCGCGATCGTGAGGTGCTGGTACTACACCGTGCGCTCGCGCTCGCCCACGAAGAAGCCACTGGTCATGTGGCAAAGCCTGTGGTGTCGGACACCACTACGGAGAGTGACCACAACGGCATGCCGCGCGCTAAGAACTCGGTGGCTGGCGGCTATAGCTCTGTGGACGCTTCTGCTCTGGATGGCAATGTCAAGGATGATGCCGTGGATGCTGAAGAGCCAGGAGAGCTAGTGAACTATAAGCGCCGGTGCGTTGTACTACAGGCTTTCCTCGACGACCAGAAAAAGCACCATGCGCGCGCGATGGGGGAGGCGCTGCAGCGTTCCATGGCGCTCGAGACGCTCCTCGCCCAAGCGCGCGCGGAGTTGGTGGCGACTGTCGCTGCGTCAGCAGGCGCCGGTGGGCAATCCCAGGAAGACACGGTCCACTGGACCACCACGTCCACGACGACGCCGTGCGAGTCAGCCACCCCCCCGGCGGCAACACCCGCACCAGCAACTGCACCACGAGCACTACAGTCGGCCCAAGCCGCTTCGGCCACCCATGTTGTGAGTGTTCAACAAGAAGAACCGTCCTGCAGTACTGCCGCCGCGCCCCCGGTCGTCGAGCCGACCCACGCGCCAGTTCTGCAGACACCGCAGCGCATTGTCGCGCCCAAAATCATCGTACCGGCATCGCTGCTGCGTGGCGTGTCGAGAGCATCTCCTCGCGCCGACTCGGCGACGCCGCCCGTTCGTGGTCTGCTTTGGCCTGGTTGGGTACAAGCAAACGCTTCGCCATCGGCGACGGAGCGAACTGTGGCTCCAACGCCAACGCCCGCCCAACCACGAACCCGCCTCGCCGCGCCGCAACCGGACGCGGCTGCTCAAGCTACGGCGGCGACACCAGCGACGGCAGCGTCAAACACGACAACGCAGCAGCAGAACAAGAACAAGAACAAAAAGGCGACGGCCACCGCTGCTGCACCGAAGGCAAAGCAGACCAAAGCTTCGGTCATGCAACGTCGTCCTCGCTGGCACTAGCACCGTGCTCTGGCCAACGATGGGCGGATGGCCCATGAAGGTAAGTCTGTATATATATTTATCATCAAAGTACAGGACTAGGACGAGCGGCACGCACGATTGAGAAGCAGTCGGCACCGAGAAGCCGCTCAAGGCAGAGACGGGCGAGAATGGCGGCTGTAGCCAAAGGGCTTGCACAAGAGACTGGTGACCGCGCCGTTGGCGGCAACGACCGCAGCAGCGAGCGACCGTGGTAGGAACGACACGACCCCGCGTGGTCTCTGCAAGTGCAAGTGGTATGCATGGGTGAGATGCTCAGTGTTGCTCGGGTCGATGGGGTCACTGGCCAATGCTGGTGATCCAGTAGGCCTCGCTGCGATCAGAGGCGCTCCCTGTGTCAGCCTGGCACTTGTGGGTCCTGGGAGGTCGGTCGGTCCGCACCCTTGTCGTCCAAAGACTATCTTGTCGCTTGCTGCGTGGATGTTGTTACTCATGGCGCGGCTGCGATGTCTGCGACACGCGCATTCTGGCCACCGCGCAGATTGCACTCAATGCTGTAGCGCGCGTGTTGCGCAGCTCTTGGCGCGGTCAACAGTCAGTGCTCCGATCGCCGCGAGTGTGCGGATCACCGTCGATCGTGGACATCCATGAGTGTCCGGGTATCCAAAGGTTCTATGTGAGTTTTACAGTATGAAACCACACAAAACAAATAAAAAAATATTAGATTTTCAAAACAAAAAGTACGTGGTTCATGCAGCTTGCGAGAGCTGCAGCCCTGAGATCGAAGCACAAGGGATCCAATGGGGGCATGGCCATCATACTTGACAGGACGCGCTTTATGTTTGAGACAACAATTAAAGCGCCGACGATAAACGTCTTCTCGTGGAACTCGGTTGCCAAGCGCTCGTTGGCTTCGTTGATGTCTCCTCTGGGACGTAGCAGCGACTTCCTGTGGGCCAACCCACGCACGAAGTTTGTGCAAGACCATCTCCGCGCCGTCGAAGCGTGGTGGCAATGTGTTGTAAGAACGTGGTACGATCGGAACCTGCCTCTCGCAAAGTCAAGTCTCACCGCGGGGGAAACGACACGATGTTCGTGCCCAAGCTCCGCTCTGGGTCAACCGCTACGACCAATGGCACTATCGAGCGAACGATGGCATTGGACGGCCAACATCATTGCTTCCCAGGTAAAATCCACGGACATACGCGACGCGCGTACAGCTCGTTTCCGTATGTGCAATCTTCTGCCTTGCTGATGTGCTCGATGAAACGCACCGATTGCTTCCGGTGGAGGCGTTCCAACTGCGTGTCTCTACGGCTTTCGCCACGGCGGGAGTCGAGTGCCCAATTCACCGGTTCATGCTTTTCGTCCACAAACAGTCAACCCAGCTCTACCATCGCGTCGCTGATCCCTAGAAGGCAACACTTGACTGCGACTGCCGTTACATGGTCATGGGCGGTGCCAAATGGAGACGGTATCCAGCGCTTCCCTTTTTTCGACCAGAACACTCAAGCAGAATCTACCTCCGGCTGGTCCTCCTCGGAGTCACCACCCTGTTGAACGCGACGGCTTTCGCCCTGGCTCTATTGTCACAACCGTTGTGTCGCGGACTGAAGTTCATCTCCCAGTCTATATGGATGTGTCGTTTGGTGGCGAGTGTTCACCGCCGGCAACTTCTATCGAGGTGCTTTCAATCCAACGCTGCGGAGCTATGCTCACGGTTGCTCCTCTCTCGAGACGCACGACCATCTTTTCTTTTCGTGCTCGATGAGCTCGTCGCTACGGCGGCTTCACCACGCAAGCTGGAAGCGGTTCTTCACAAGCCGGTCGACAAGAAGTGACATTCTGTTTGGCCTCAATCTCCCATTGAAGTCTACGACACCCGCCCGCGGAGCCCAACTACTTTGGAACACATTGAGTTGCATCTCCAAGAATGTGCTCTGGCTCACTAAGCATGACAAGAAATACCGGGATGTTGGAGCCCCTCCAACACACGCGCTACATGCACGGACGAGCGCTCTTCTAGTCGCCCACAGCCGCACAAGTCTTCAAGACACCGCAAACGAAGACCCAGAGCTTCATGATAAACTCCAAGTAGTGCTCCTACCCTACAGCTCACCTGACTTATACTTCTTAGAGCAAAGTAGCAAATAGACGTCCACCAAAATGTAAATCATTGAACCCCCATGGCCGTCACAACCGTCTCACTTGAAGTGAGACCATCGAAATGCCCATCTCCGCTCTCAATACCGCGCCCTCATAACCAAAGCTCACGGGATTATGACGTGTCCGACGTGGAGTGATGGTCTCACCAACCGAAACAATTTCCCTACCCAACGGAACACGATGGAAGCTTCAGTATCCAGACCCTCATTGACATTTGACGATTCAGCACCATGTGGATGGCAGCATTGGCGAGCCCTGGGGTTGACACGACGCTTGATATGCTGCTGCCGGAAGCACCGACGTCCATGACACTGGACATCGGCGACACGACCGGCTCGTCCACCGACAGCGGCGCGGAAAACGCGGTGGCGGAAACGCCCTCGACAGGAACGCCATCCGCATTTAAGAAACGCAAGGCAACTTACTACGTCCGCAAGGTTGATTTCTAGTATCTTATCATTGAGACCCTACAGGCTCAAGTCTCACGTGCACTATGCAATCGATTAGGACGCGATTGAGACCCTCCAGGAGCAGATCCAGACTCTCCAAAACGAACTCACACAGGCCAAATCGACCGCGACCGCAACACTACGCACAGCACAAACACAGAGTCTCCAGTACGAACAGCACATTGAACAAAACAACCTCTTGCTCGCTGGCTCGGAATCGATGCTCTCGGCCTACAAACTGGTACACAACATCCTCTTTCATTCCACTTTACGCCCTTACGCCATGCTCATCCAATCTATCATAGGCGATGGGACCATCGTCGACGATTCCGCTCAAGACCTACATCCACCTCCCAGCAGATCCATCGGCGCGGACACAATTGCTGGCCGCGCTCTGGCAGCCAAAGCTCGACGCGGCCCTGCGGTTCATGACCGAGCGTGCGCGGTTTCTCGAGTTGCAATATGAACACACACAGCAAGATACGTTCCGCTTGCCAAATGGCGATGTCATCACGGTCGGCTGTGACACCACGCCGTTCACGACGGGCCACAGTGTCAAGCAAGTGTACGAAGCGTTCAAGGTGTTTATTTTGAGTCAAGAAATCAGTATTTCCGAGCGCCTTGGTGTCCTCACGATCCGGGAGAATGAAGATTTGGAAGGGTTTCAGTATGGCCACAGTCGGTTCTTGTCTTCGATCCCGGGGGGAATCAATGTCGAGTCGAACTCGGCCATGTTCGCTAAGTATGTGGCTGCGACTAGTGAAGAGCCGGCGTATGCGGTCGGGGCGATGGATTACGTCGACGACGACGATCTCTATCCGTACCGGTCTGGCGCATGTGCCCGGAAAGAAATGACCACGGCCCTTACGATTACAGAGACCAGGACCGAGACGGGCCGCGTCGTCACACTGTTCAAATGGGGGTATATTCGCCTGCGCATGCCGACGGTTGCGATGACCGAGGACGAGGCTGCGAGTGTCCGCGCGACCATGCACGGCCTCTCTACAGTCATGGCGAAAGTCATGCGCGAACAGCTGGCCATGGTACCACCTGCGCCGTAAATCAGTAATGTAGTATTACCTAACGTATCCATTTGTGAAGAAGTATCATCTGAATAGCGGTGGCGTCAGCATCATCATCGCCATCATCACTCCTTCCCGATTCGAATTATGTTGCTCGTCTCACTTGGTCGCATAAGCACAGCATAATCAGATTATGGTCAGTGGATCCAACGATCGAGATGACGATCACAGATTCCAATCGCCGAAGCGGTCTCATTTTGCAATTGGGATTCAAACCCCTCGGACTCATTGTGATAGAGATGCGAAACCAAAAAGAGTGGAGTGACGCCACAAGTGACCCAGAACGCTCAGCGTCCGAGAGTCCAACCGACGTGACGACACCCCCACAGAAAAAGAAGCGCAAGCCCGCGTACTATGTCCGCAAGGTCCTGTGGTCTAAACCTGCATTTGCTTCAGCTGCATGATCTAAGTGTTCTCCCCACGAGCAGGAAACGATCGATGCCCTGAGAAACCAAGCCAAATCGCTTCAGAAACAGCTCACCTACGCGAGAGCCACCTCCACAATCTCAGCTGATCTCGAAATCGCCCGTCACAAAGCCGACATCGGTCGTCACCACTGTCTCATTGCAGGTCTGGAATCTCTGCTCTCCTCGCACACACAGGTCCGACGACGGTCTCTTTCAGAAGTACTACTCATTCATCTGTGCTGATTTTCCTATGGTCCTTCTAGGTACGGACACCCAAGACGACACCACTGGTGACCTGTATCCACCTCCCCAAAGGTGACCTCGAGCGGGACCACGTCCTCCAATCCCTGCACTCGCTCAAGCTGGATGCTGCGTACCGGTTCATGATTGAGCGTACACGCTTCCTAGACCTACAGATTCATCACGTTTTCGAAGAGATGGTGTATCCACTCCATGAGGACCTTGTCAGCGTCCGATTCACGGTCTCAGCTTTTGACAGTCGCTACAGTCTCGGCCAAGTGTACGACGCCCTCAAGTACTTTCTCGCAAACGAAGAGGAGGTCCTGATCAAGGACAAGGCTGAGGGCGAGCAAGCAACTTATGAGCACAGCGAGAAGGCGGACGGGTTCCAGTACGGACAAGTGCGGCTCTCCGCAACACTCTCGGATAGTCTCGAGGTCGCTTCGAACAGCGTCACGTTCTTGGGTTTTGGGAATGCGAATGAGTTAAGTGAGGATGCGCCGGGTTACGCGATCGCTACGTCCGACTTTGTAGATCGCGATGACGCCGACATCCGACCTTACAAAACCACTGTGGTGAAGAGGCTTACGTCAGCCATCCTGATGAGAGAGACGCCGACCGCCAAAGGACCGATCGTGTCGCTTTGCAAGTGGGAACACACGCGCTTCCAGTCACCAACGATACAGCCGCTGACAAAAAAGCAGATTGAGAATCTCCACACTATGACCACGAGCCATTGGGACGTTATGATGCGTGCCATGAACGCACGGCTCAAGGCACTTTGGTGAGACCCACGTCAGATCACACCACTCTAATTGTTCTAGATGTCTTTTTCGATTTTCAAGATTCCTGTTTAACTTGACCAAGCCAAAACGTGACAAGCGATCACATGCAGATCCCTTTCATTACAATTCGTCTTTCCTTTCGCTTTGATCTCGCTCTTGCTGCTCCAGTCGATCCAGGCGTGCATCTACAATCGCCACAATCGCTTCCCGCAATGGCTCGGTCACACTGACCGATGTCGCCAACAGTTTACGCAGTTGCTTGGTGGACATTGCCTCGAGGTCTTCGAGCGTAAGCGTCTTTTTCTGTTTCTTTGCGGGAGACAACGCACCCACCGACGCTTTCTTGGACGCCTCCGGGAGTATGACTTTTTTGCGTGGTGGAATCCCTTGTACTTCCATGACGGTCTCCGCTGCGGCCGCGACAACCGGATCGATTCCTGTCTGGGCCTCGCGCCGCCACGACTCAAAGAGAGTCGCACGTTTGCGTCGCCGCGCCTCAACCATGTGGATCCAAAACGCTTCGATCGCGTCGTCGTCCATCAAAGGAAATTCGTCGATCGCAATGCTGCGCTCGTGCTTGGGCCGCTTGCCTGGGAGGTCTTTCGACTCGAGCACCATGAGTTCAAACTCCTCGGTCGCATTGCCGCTTTGGAAATGTGGTGACGCCAGCGCCACATGGAGGTGGACAGCATAATGGAAATCACCCACCTATCACCGCTGTCATTACATGGATCGGTGTAGAAAACAGTGAAAGAAAGCAAACTCACCTCGGCAGCTGCGCTGTGAATATGCGCGAGCTGGAGCGTCGTGTAAATGCCCGAGTCCGATAGCTTCTGTAGCTCCCCGACGGCAAACTAAAGTCGATATTTGATCGGCTTCAAAACCACGCATTCTGTTGATCACGATATTATAGTCACGTACCTGAGCGGCGTCCTGGACGATCGGGTGGTTAATGGGCTTGGGCTGGTGAGCGCCGGCGGAGAAGAATACACGGCGGTCGTCGGAGGCGCTGCTGCCGCTTTCGACAGGCATCGCGAGAAGCACAAGCCGCGTGAATAGCAGCAGTAGAGACCGCATTGTGTAGTGTTGATTTGTGAATGACATGGATCGCACGCAGCGTTTCGATGGAAAGATCGGGCAATGTTGGACCAGAAACCCGTGTTAAATGATATTGGACCAGGTAATCGAGGTAGTTGGTGAAGTGCAATATGATTATCATCAATAGCCGATATGGCTTCACTTGAGGAGCTCCAATCCCTCAAATCTTCTTCACTGCGGGGTAGACGCGAGCCGGGATCGCAACGCTTGCCGCTCGGCCATCATATTGGGCATGCTATCACACAACCATGCATCATATCCCGCGCGGCACTGAGCTGGCCACTATTTATGCCACCTGTGGGGCCGCGAAATCGAATGAACGACCAGCGACACATCGACACGGTGCGCCGGCCGGACGCCGTAGGCACTTCGACCAACATGATCACCGCCACCATTTCCTTGCGACCGATTTCCGCGAGCGGTAAGGATACAAGTCGCCCTGGTCCACAATGTCGATCGCACTGAGGGCGTACCCTGGACGCTCCTCCGTTTTTTTTCACGCGCTGTACACAGCGCCACGGTGGACTCGATCTCGAAGCCGTCAAAGACGGTCGTGAGGATCCGCGACTGGTCGTACATGAACGCCTCGAGGTCATCACTCTCTCGGATTGTCAGCACGCCCATCCGTTCCGGGATGGAAAACACGCTCGGTGATATTGCTGTAGGCAGCTTGCAGCGTGGATGTCCGCATCGTCCGCAGGATCTCGTCCCGTTTAAGGGCATCGAATGGTATGTGGATGTGGGTCGCCAGTGGGATCAACGAGGAGGGGTCTAACATGGACTGTTATATACAGTATCTTGACCAGCTATCAGTGTATCGAGTTTAGAGAGTTGCATCGTACATACCAGTGTCAAGGACGCGAGGATTGCTTGCGTCCGTGCGAGCTTCAGGTTGTTGTGTTCGATACTGTCGACGTAGAGTTCCGCAAAGTCTTGTGCATTGCTTAGAGAGCCACTTTGATCAGCCGATCCAGCATTTTTGAAGTGGCTCAGCTTTGCCACTTAGCCCTGAAATTCGCTGATCTCATTCTATTCCATGCCCTAATCCTCAGTCATGAAGACGCGACCAGACAGACAGACAGTACAGAGATAAGACGCCCGCACTTTGCGGAGATAGTACGTGGGTTCATCGCACTTTCGTGGTGTGCGACGAACGCGTGGCTGCTTGCGTGCCTGGTCCTTTTCGTGCGAGCCATCCGACGCCGAGTCCACTGCGTCGGTCGAATCGCTGCTCTGAGGTTGGAATAGAAACAGGTGATGAATGACTAGTGGTTCTCTAGTCCAGCTTCTTTTTGTTACAGGCTCACACTCTCTTGGACTATATGAATCGGTTCACTGTCGCAATGACATGGCTGCATCGTGCGCATACACTGCATTCATGATCATGCGGCTTGACCATCACGAATTACGTTGGCAGTGTCTCGCTGAGTGGTCCTCTTTGCAATGTTCTCCAGTGGTGACACAGGATGACGACAGATCTGCTGGCGGATACAAACGATCGGTGTACGGCGGTCACGCGGGTAGTCGCTGCGAGTAGCTTCTTCAATTCAACATCAAGAACCCATGGAGGGGGTCGATGGCGGTGCCCTCGATCGCATTGCGAGTCGCTCGGCCATCATCTTGGGCATAAAATCACACAGTCCAAGCATGGTTTCCCGGACTGCGCCTTGCTGAACACTGTTCATCCCACCGCTCGGTCCCCGGAACCGCACATACGACCAGCGACACATGGAAACCGCGCGTTTACCACAGAGTGTTGGCACTTCGACCAACAGCACGGCGCCCGTCATTTCCTTGCGGCCGATTTCCGTGGTGCGGTACGGATACAACTCGTCGTGGTCTACGAAGTCGATGGTGCTGAGGGCAAACCCTGGATGTTCTTCGGTCCCGTCTTCACACGTCATAAACAGTGCCAAATTGGACTCGATCTCGACGCCGTCAAGAATCGTTGTTAGCAATCGCGACTGGCCGTACTGGAAATCCTCCAAAATATCACTTTCCCGGATGGTGAGATACCCAATCTTTTCGGAAACCGTGATTTCTTGATGGCCGAGCCAGAACTGGAACTCTTCGTACACGTCGCGTAGCGTGTACTGACTGTCGAACGGAATCACATCGAATCCAGAGTTGACAGCGTCACCATTCGGGAGGTCAAAGCACTCGCCGTGGCGATGCGGAATTCTAAGATCCAGAAACCGGACGCGCTCGGCCATGTACCGATAAGCTGCGTGGAGCTTGGGCGTTCGCATATTGCTTAGGACATGGTCCCGTTCCGTAGCATCCACGGGCAAGTGGATATAGGTCGCCAGCGGAACCGCTGTGGCATCATGCATCATCGACTTTTGTTTGACACAAAAACCCACATTAGTTTGGACTAGCCCAACCGAAGCTGCTGACAAAGGACATCAAGAACTGTACCTGGGTCGACGATGACAACAGGGACTGCGTCCCTGCGAGTGTGAGGTTGTTGCGCTCGATGCTGTCGCCATATAGTCCCATGAGCGCGTGTGCGTCGCTGAGAGAGCCATTGCGATCCGGCGATCCAGCGCTTTTCAAGTGGGTCAGCTCGTCTTTTAGCTTTGTTACTTGATCCTGAAGCTCGCTGATTTCGTCCTATCGCAAGGTTGAGTCCATTAGAGTTGCGCGCAAAGCATCACAAAATGAAAAAGGATTAGACGTCAGTACCTTGCGAAGGTAGTATGTGGGTTTGCCACGCTTCCGTGGTGTGCGACGAGCGCGAGGCCGCTTGCGCGCCTGGTCCTTTTCGTGCGAGTCATCCGACGCCGAGTCCAATACGTCGGTCGAATCGCTGCTCTGACTCGCAACGACTAACTGTGCGACCGCTGTGTCCAACTGCGACGCCTCCATCTCCACAAGCGATGCTATAACCATTGCGCTTCTGTCGGTTGATTTGCAAGTGACCATTGTCAGTGATGGTCAACGGATGACAGACCATCATTCCGTCATGTGGACCTCATAATCAACGTGTTGTTTATGGGGGCTGTACCCATGTCATTCAAACGAGGGATTGAAACGAAAGGCCATCCACATCTTACAATCCTGAGAAAAGTTCTGTATGCGATACAGTACAGCTAGAGGTCCTTTCGTTATGGGCAGTCATTCTGTATTCCTACAGTAGCAGTTTGCTAGTGGCGCGTCTTATGAGTCGCGTTGGAATTTGGTCCCGCGTGGCATGAGACCGTACACGTCCTCAGATCACAATTCGAACTCACGATGTACTGTACATCGAAAGCTCATCGAAAGGATGTAGCCTTTGTTTGTCGCCAGAAACGGTCTAAATCACTTCGATAGAGAACTGTACCGTAGAGAACACCATAAAATAGAGAACACCATTCTTCATTTCGACCAGTCAGTCGACGTTACATTGAAGGTGCTCATTGTGGGCTTCTCTGTGTACTGGGTCCTCACAGTACAGTTTACAGTGCGTGCAGATGGACTTCTACGAAAATCTATTAGCGTGCGACAACGCGCACGTGACTGGATCTAGACCCAGAGAATGTCTGGATTATCCACTGGCTGAGAGTGAATCTACCACTAAGTAAGCGCGTTTGGCACTACTGACAATCGATCTAGGGGTTAGTCGACCAAATATGGATGGTATATAGCAGATATTCTCGAATAGTGTGAATAGTAATAAGTAAACGTTCTTAGACTATGCACAGTTTGGTAAAAAGTCAAGATGTAGTCTATGCATTGGCTAGAATCCGGAGTACGTTTCCATATAGTCTACCAAAACCCAAAAGTACTTAATAACCTCCTCATGTGATGAGTAGGCCTGCAAGGAAACATGTATTCCTCCTCCGCGGGGGCTAGTGCCCAGGTGAGAGGATATTTCTTTTGGATAGAGGATCGGGTTCTCCCTCACTTCCAATCCTCAGGATTCTTCTCAAATCCAACCAGTGGATTGGCGATGATGAAGGAATCAGCCAAAGCAGCCAAAGCAAGCCCTGCCACGCTGTCAGTTTTTTGTCTGTCTGATTACTTCATTGGGGAAATGTTAGCCAAGTAACCAATCGCCGTACTTGAAGTCAAAATAACCTGATTGTATTGGCTACTTAATTGTCAAAATTGTATTTTGACCAATTAATGTTTGGAATGCCGCAATGGTTGAATCTGGGAGTGTGCGTTTCGAGGAGAGTGAAGGTCTGCGAGCCAGTGCGAAACAGAGTGTACCAGTGGTCTTTGAAGACAGATCAGTCTGTTTCTGTGGACATGTCAAAAACCACCGTCGCACATTCTCGAACGAGAATGAAAGGGGCAACCGCACGGAAATATAACCTCATGGGGGAAAAGATGGAGAACCTCATTCTTGCCAAGTGCTACGCACTGATTGGTGCAAATTCGTGGAAACCGGTTTTCCTCCCATTGTTGGTGCGGTGGGAAGGTTCCTTGGCCCATTGTGTTGGTGTCCACAGTCTAATTGCCCAGGAGCCACGTTGTGCGACGGGCCGTGCGATTGGATATTGACCGAGACACCCACCGAACAAACACTATGTCGACATCGTCTCTTTTCCCGGACGATCTCATAATGGAGTACGATCTGCTTCAGTTCATGGAGAACGCCGATGCGTCGTTGGCGTCAACAGCAACCACCACCAACGCCAACATCCCGTCTCTTAACGTCGACGATCTCTTGGCTCACGCGAGCATTGGTTTGGATTTTGCCGACACCGCGAGCTCGACCACGCACCAACAACTCCAACAAATACTTGCCACCAAAACTGCCACTTCCGCCAAGCCAAAAATGTCGACCTCAACGCCAACGCCAACATCAACACCAACAAAGATGACAAAGGCAGCATACGAGGCCGACGCCGACGCGCTCGCCGACGAAGCCGCGTCGCTGCTCGACGACATGCTATTTAACGGTGACGACCTGCTCGCCCACTTGGAGGCCGAAGCCGCCGGCCTCGACGCCGAGTTTTCGACGACCAGTCCGACCACGGCGGCCTCGCCGTGTCCGTCGGCCTGCCACACCGACGGCTGTGTATCGTCGCCGTGCCCTAGCGTGGGCAGCGACGCCAACTGTAAGTCGCCGCCGGGGTCGTCGACCCACTTTTTTGATGACTTTATGGGCCTGGCCAAACGCGATGCCAGTGCGATTTCCCCTGTTTGCACCCCGAGCCAACAAAGTACGTCTCTTTCGCCACACATGCTAAAACCGCGTGGCAATGTGGGGGTGGCGAGCTCACCATCGCACGACGGCTCGACCGAAGGCGACGAGACCAGTTCGCTCGACGGCACGGAAGACGAAGCCGACGACCGCATGACGTTCTTCATGCCGTCGCTGCAGATCCCTCGTGTGGTAGATGAAGAAGAAGAAGAAGAAGAAGAAGAAGAAGAAGAAGAAGAAGAAGACGGAACCGAGCCCATGGAAGAAGACGAGAATCACTCTGGTGTCCAACACCAACAAGATCTGTTGTCGAAAGAAGCCAAGTACTTGGAGGCTCAGTACGACTACTTAGTCTCGCGCGCCAAGTCGTCGCGGGCCGCGCGGCAGAGCGTCAAAGCCAAGCGCCGTGCGCGCGACGATCAACAACAGCAGCACGTGGTCCAGACCGCCGGCGACAACACACTCTTGACCCAACTCGTGTCGCAGCAACAAGTGTACATGGACAATTTTAAAGCCATGCTGGCGTTTGCGCCTGTGAACGACATTCGCATGGCGCTCATGACGCCGATCGAGACGTACATTCGCTTGGGCCGCGATTTTGACGAACGCCGTCGCACAATTTTGTCGCTTCGCGATGAAAAGCTGGACATGACCTACAAGTACATTGAAGAAAAAGCCCGGGGCATTGACCTCGAACAGCCGTACCAGTACTCGGACGTCTTTGAGCGCTTTGGCAAGTACTATAGCGTGCACTTTGCCGTGTCAAAATACGAAGGCGTCGAAGTCGGGCAGGTTGTCAAGGTCGTCTACGACCAAATGGCCGGGACCGACGAATCGATTGCAGCGGCCATGGGCTGCCTCACGATCCGCGAGAGCTACGACCAGATCAAGTGCAACTTTTTGCACCAACGCATTGTCTCGAGTCTCAAGTGGAGCGAAGAGTTTGAAGAAGGCTTGCCGGAAATGGAGTCGAATTCGCTGTTTTTCTGCCGCTTTGTCGGCGACACGGCCGTGTTTGCGACCGACTATATTGACCAAGACGATCTCCATCCGTACATGTCCAAGGACCGCATCCGCAAGGATGTGTCGAGCGGGTAAGTTTTCGCTTATGGCTCTGTTTGGCGGTCATGGGTTATTGTGTGGACGTAGCTGACATTTTAATGGTGTGTTGTCTACTGTAGGGTCGTACTGACGTCCCATGTCGGCGCCGATGGCAAGCGGTGTGTGATTATGAAGAAATTCTTGATGGCCAAGTTTCACATGTACCCGCACAACCTCTCGGAAAAGCTCACGACCATTCTGTTCAACAAGATGCCGTGCGTGAGCCAAAAAGTCACGAAACTGATTGACAAGAAATTGGCCGAGTCGCGCGACACGCCGCTGCCGCACTGTTCCGAGGCCTTGGCGCAGATGCAGGCCCAAGCCGCTCAGGCCCATGTGCCGCAGCAGTGCTGAGAGCCGCCACGTATGCTGTTGTACTCTCCGCTTTCACTCCCCATCCCCCCCATTAGCTTATCTTCTCCCCTCCTCCCCCCACCCCTCCTCCACTCTCCTCCATCGATCTCGAGGCGTTGGCTTTTTTGCAGACGCTGTGTGTGCGTGTTGTTTTTATGTATTCCCCTCCCCTTGAGCAAGCACGCTTCTTTGCCAGCTCGTACTTCTCCACACCACAGTTTAAAACGTAAAAACACAGTTCACATTTTTCCACATCTCATACACACACGTTTTATATGCACGACGGTGTTGCATCTGATAAAACCGAGGCTTGGGCTTTCATACGAAGCCGCTCGCGTACAAACTGCATCATCCCGTCGCCCCAGATCCCCAAGTTCTCGCGAATGGTCTGGAGCACGCCATAGGGAAAAACGATATGGGGCGAGTGCCGCATACACACGTAGGCCCATCGCCGCACGACCACAATGTCGTTCTGTTGGGTGATGAGCGACACGGCCGTGACGTCCTGGCGAATGCGTTCGAGCGGGCGGTACGGATGGAGGTCATCTTGGTCCACAAAAGTCGTGGTTAAAATCCCATAATTTTCGTCTTCGTTGTAGTGGGAAAACACTACGTTATTCGTGTCGACCACGACGCCATGAGTCCCTGCGACCACGAGGCGGTGCTGCGCCAAGCTCGGATCGCCACTGTCGTCGTCTTCGCGGATCGTAATGTGCCCTAAACACTCTGTAATGCTCATTTCCAAATTGGACGTGAAAAACGACGTGGCTTCGTGCACGTTCTTGACAGTCGTGAGCGTGCTGGGGAACTGGTCGACGTAAAACCGGATGCAGCACGCGTCGCCCGTGACGGTTTCAAATCGCTCGACCACAGCGTGGTGCTTGGCAAGATCGAGGAGCAGCGAGCGTTCTTCAATGTACCGCTTGCCCGAGGCCAAGGTCGCGGGTTTCATGGCCAGTAATTGGGCCCGTCGCTCGGCCATGTTGGATCCTAAGTGGAGGTAGGTATGGAGCGGCGCAGCGATCTCCGACGTGAGCGACTGCGAGAGGAGCGACCGCGCCGACGCAAATCGTAGTTGTTGTTCGTGGATCGCTTGGCGCAAGACTGCATTCGAGACTCCAGGGTTTACAATGTGGCCAGCGCCGTCGCGCACAGGGGCAAACACTTGCCCTCGTAAAAACGTGAGGCGATCCTCGAGCGCCTTGATCTCGTCGACCAGCATGGCCTTTTCCTCCTATCGTATAAATTCTTTTAAGTACCTCTCTATTGGATCCGAAACCAGCGAATGGCAACCGTACCTTGCGGACTGTGTGAGTCGATTTGCGTTTCTTGTGGGGTCGGTGCTGGTGCGTGGGGATCCCCCTCTCGTGCCCGCCGTCCGAGCTCGCGTCCCCGGCGCGCTCGCCACTGCTGCTCCCGTCGTGATCCCGCGGCACAGCGATAGGAGGGATGGCATGGGATGACGCACTAGACGCTGAGCGGCCGACGGTCGAGATCAGCGAGTCGTCACGGGCAAATTTGAGCTCTTTGGCGCGGACCGATTCCATGAGTGAGAGAAGCGCCTCGGCCGACCCATCGATCGCGTCAGTTGCGTCGGTTGTAGGCGCTGTGCACGCTATGGACGCTGTGACTGTGGGCAAAGGCGGATGCGCACTGCGCATGAGATCCATAAAACGAGTCGACGGAGGTGGTCGTGGTGATGGCAGTAATGGAGAAGAAGCATCTGCCTTGTGGTCGTCGCTCTCATCGTACGATTGGGTCTCGGGAAAACCTCGCGATGTGCCATATCTTGGTCCATGCAAAACGCCTGGTGGTGGCGAAGTTACCGTTGGCACCGCAGCAAAATGCGCTGCTCGGGTAGTATCATTGTCTGGTGTTTCTGTGTGTCCAGACGTCGCTGTGGGCACGGCTTGCTCGCGCGCCATGGCGCTCGCAGCAGTTGGGGCTGGTCGGTGCTTGTGACTGAGAAGCTCCCCATAATCACTCGCGTAAACAAACAGCCAGTAAACGAATCCTCACTATCACCCAATAACCCAATAACCCAATAGGGAATTTTGGTTGTTCACCACACGTCGCAGATTGATGATCTGTGACGTGTAAGAAAATGTGCACACCGTTCATTAAGGTGTTCGGGAGGGAACAACGGAAAGAGGTTTTGCATGGGAGCGGGTGTAAACTGCGACGCACCAGCGCAAGGTCAGGGTGCTCCAGTCGAAGATAACCGGCACGTCTCACAAGATTTTGAAGTTTTTGTGTGCAATTGCTGTTCTCCCAAGCGACAAGGCTTCGAACAACTGCTGTTGCTAATCCGCACGTTGCGCGCCGGAGATCATCTGTTGTTGCTATGGGAAGACGTCGGTTCGTGGATCGCGCACTGCAAGTAGGTGCGCATTGTGGCGTTCACTGCGCGGATGACGAAGACTGGCCGCTCGACGACGCAACTGACAAGAGTGTCGATGTCTACTTCAAGTTTTACACAGAATTGGCAGCAAGCCGCGTGGTTTCGGCATCGCAAGTGACTGGAAAGCGACAAAGCCGACTGCTACGACGGGATATCACGGTGAGCTTCCCAACGGAACAATGATTGGGCAACCGTCGACGTCGACGACGATCACGTGGTCTTATGGTCTTGTGATACGACGGACGTGAGGACACGTATCTACGAGCATATTTCTCATGTTGGTGTCTTTGGTTTTCGCGATTCTAGTTGCTCACAGCCCTCGGGTGGTGAAGGAATGGTTGGAGGTAGACATCAGTGTGTCGATCAGTGCGGTGGGCGACAAGCTCGACGCAGTAGGGGAGCCGACGAGGGCCGAGTCGGTGGTGCTATCCCTGGCCCCACGGTGTCAGCGGGCCTGGAAGTGGTAAAATGGATGAACAAACACAACGGTAACTGGAATTATTTCGACATCTTACACGCTGTTCGGTTCGCACAATGCCAGCAAGGTGGACACGGTAAAGACTCCAGAATGTTTGTGCAATAATCGACGACGATCCGATCGAACTCAACTCCGCGGACGCAAACCCGACGACAGCAAGTGCTCCAAGATCGTAAACCAACGCCCGGTCGCGCCCCCCGACGTATGTTGATGATCTTACGTTTAAAAGAGGACGACCAAGGCGCATCGTGCCACGTTCATGCCTTCGTTCCATGACGAACACGACGGGGCGGACGAGGTTGCAGGGTCACGGACATTGCAGCAGCTGAGCGCGCGCGCAAGCGAAATGCCACGCAACCAATGATGACCGGAAGAGTGAGCAAACAACAGCTGCTGATTGACATGAATGGGAAGGTGTTTAGCTTAATGCGTACTTTGCAAGCCGGTAGTCGGACGCAACTGGGTTCATGGCAAAGAGTCCCGGAACTCCTGCATCTGTTGAGAAACCAGCTGAAGAAATGATCGATGTCGACCATGTGATGTCGGATGATGAGCAAGACGACCTTGATTTTTAAGGCGCGATAAGCAAAGACTTCTCGCTATTCAGCAATCATAAGTTTTGATGCATGATATCCACAATAACGGTAGAGTTCACACGAGATAAAGTTGTTCACGTCCATGGCTGCCAAAACCAAAAGTTAACTTGGCGATGGCGGGTTTCCCCTGTTTGGCCTGGCGTACTTGCGCTACACACTTCTAATACAGCAAACTAAAGCGCGAACTTTCAGTCAGATTGCTATCGAATCGTACCTTCCGGCCTTGAATGTTTCATCTACGAACACCAACTGGTCTCGTCCACTGGAGAGCAGTAGTAGACGTGCAGCGTACTCGTAGCATTCCTTGGAGGCTGATTCTCGAGCTCTTTTGGTCAATACTTTACGAGTGAGACTCAGATCAAATTGCATCGCGCCAAATTGTGTACACGAAAACGCTCCTAACGTCCTCAAACTTGCTGTGGAGCTCAGCTTGCAACTCTTCAATGTAGAAAGACGTGTGGCGCTCAACGTATGCCTCGACGTACACGCCAACACGTGTGGAGGCCATCGAGTCTTCGTTTTGTTTGCCGCAACTGGCTGCACTTGGGCTTCCTGTTCTCTCAAAACAGCGCGACCAATGCCAATGGTTCCCTCGGACACCCTGAGAATGGCCCCCTTGTAGTCTGGCTCGATGCTATTCCAGAATACTAATACGAGAGCTCTCCATCTACGATCATTGGTGTACGCCAACGTACTCAACTTCGCACACTGGCCTTCCGAATGGCAGTAAATCAGTGGACATTCGGAGGTTTCTGGATTAAAAGTGAGCTGACAGACGGCTTTGATTGGCTACATGTGAGAAGGATATCTTAGTCGTAGATCAGATGGGTCTTAAGCACCACAATAATTCTATTCTCTTCCTTACATCAAGTTTCAAAATCGACTTATGAAGTCGTTTTTGGCCAAAAACGACTTCATAAGTCGATTTTCACATATCAAAATGATCAATCAATACGACTTAGCTGCCTTACAGTGACTGATGGAAAACAAGAAAAAATGAAATCTATTGGCGCGAGTTATAGTTATTCTATGGGGTGCCCCGTCCGCTCGGTGTCGGCGACGCCAGCAACTGGTCGCGGAGATACGACACCAGATCGTCGCCCGAGTGGCATGCGTTTTGGCGTGCAAACGGGCCGAAGGCAATGTCCTCTAAGAACTGTGGCGCGGCCCGGGTCCGCAGAAAACACCAGTGGCGTACAATCACGCCAATGGGCGACGGCGATAGCATGCACACGGCCGTGAGTTCTTGGCGGACTCGTTTGGTCGGTTCGTACGGCCGCAGATCGTCCTTGTCTACATAGTTGGCGACAATGAGTCCCACATTCTCGTTGGGATCGTACTTGGTAAAGAGCACCGAGTTGGCTTCGATCACAGGGCCTTCCATAGTTTTCAAGAGCACACGGATCTGGATATTCGAACTATAAGTTGCGATGGCATGGTCGTCATGGTACATGACAACACTGATCGTCCGCTTCGCCGTGACTTCGTGACTCGAGACAAAAGCCAGTGCAGTGGAGAACGCTTGATGGACTGAGTGCACGCCGCGCAGCTGGTCAACGTAAAAATGGAGCCCGTAGACATCGCCGTCTGCTGACGTGTGCCACTCGTTGCTCGAGTGGGAACTCGTGAGATCGAGAAATTTGCTGCGCTCTTCGACGAGCTGGCGACCGAGCCGCAATTGCTCGGGTTTGATGCGGACGATCGCACGCCGTCGGTCTTCCATGGCGCAGCCCAGGTGGATATAGGTGTGGACCGGCGCGGCTGTCACGGTGTCGGGCACGCGCTGCAATAGCATGCACCCCAACGACGCGATGTACAACTGGAGCTCTCGGCGTGTGTGCTCGAGGTCTGGTACCTCCGGCGGACTGGGTGAGACGGGGCTGTCGCGGGTGGTTTTTCGTTTCAACTTGGTCAATTGGATTTCTAGATCGTGGAGCTCATGCTGTAACTGAGCGCTTTCTTGCTGACAAAAGCATACACACCAATCAGCATTTTCGACTCGTAGTATGCAAGTTCAACCACATTCCTCAAGTCTCACCTTTCGTACATCTTCAGTTCGCTTGCGTTTCGTGCGCTGGCGCACTGCGGTGGCATCATCTCGGTTCACCTCCCCATTCTCTGCTGTTGCTACACTCGCTGGCGGATGCGGCGTATTACCTTTCACGGTCTCCACCGTGTATCGTGGGCGGTTCCGCGAGGGGATCCGAAACGTGACGGTCAACGCACTGTTTGGTAATGGTGACGGTGTCGGCGGATTGCAACGCGGCGGAAAGAGCGCCGATAGCGCCGGCAAGCGAACCGCCAGCGGCGATGGCGAGGCACTTGGGCGCGGGCGATGGATATACGGAGTAGATCCATTAGAGCTCCTCGAGGGCGACGCTGGCGCGGTCGTACACAGGTCTTCGATGCGCATACGGGTATTCAATTGGTGCGTTCAGTGTGGATTGATATCTGGCAGAAGAAGGCGGAGGCTGCCTATGCGTGCCTGTGCTGTCTGGGTTTGGTGGTCTCTCCATACTGAAGCACAGCGACGTGAAGGAACGGGCTGCTTCGTCGCTTGGGATGGTCTTGCGATTCGCGTCAACATGCGTCAACCAACACTCCTCCTGGATTACGCCATAGGATGCGCTACATTGAATATGGACAGGCCCATCCCACGACTTTGCATCCCCTAAGTTTAAAGACATTATTACTTTATACTGAAGGCCTTTTAAGGTAACTCAGTGGATGAAGTCCATACCAAGTCTATCCGCTATCACTAAAGTCAAGTTTAACGAATGAATGTTCTGTGACATAACTATCGAACAACCACGTACATTCCTTACAGAGAGTCATCCACTGGGTATTTGGGTATTGGGGTGATTGATTGTGTACCCATGTCAACAAGTACGTCAGAGTAATCCTAGGCGTTCCTGCATGACCTTGATCATTATACTCCCCCAGACCCGCATGCTCTCGCGCACAGTAATCTCCTGTCCCTTGGTGATTGGGAATTCAGGCTTCCGGAGCCGTACAGAAATCCAGCGTGAGAGCGAGACCATGGGCGGCGCGTCGCTGCGATCGGACGGACACGCTGCGACAAAACCGCCGGCCGTGAGGTCTTTTCGCAGTCGCACACTCGTGTCGCTCGGGTACAAATCGTCTTGATCCACAAAATCAATACATCCTAACCCATGCGCTTCGTTGCCGTCGGCGTGAATGTACTTGTGGAACAGCACGGCGTTCGATTCGATCTCGAGACCGTCGCCCAAGACCGAGACCAGTCTGTTATGCCGTACGACCGGTGTCGCGACGTCTTCGGCGTCGACGATCGTGAGGATCCCGAGGTCCTCCGAGATACTAATTTCTTGGTGGCCTAGAAATTGGATCATTTCGTCAAACACTCGCTTGGACGAGAACGTGCGGCCAAACGGCGTGACGTCAAAGCGCGTAAACACAAAATCGCCATTTGCAAGTTCGCACGACTCGGTGTGGCACTGTTCGCGGCGGAGATCGAGGAACCGCGAGCGCTCCAACATGAATTTCATCGTGACATCAATCTTGCGGTCATACATGGTCTCGAGACAGTGGCGGCGCTGCAACGGGTCGGTTGTGAGGTGGATATACGTCGACAGCGGACTCTGCCACGCACCATTCTATTCGAATAAGGAAGAACAAATCACAAACGGGTGTCAATTGGAATATGCCTCATCAATAAGATGAGGATGAGCATATATCATACCGCCGTGTACGACGAGAGCATGGACTGCGTGCCGGCCAGCGCCATGTGGTTGACTTCGAGATCCGCAACCAGCTGTGCTTGCTTGTGGACAGAACGGTGGAGCTCCACTTTTTCCGTGAGGTTTTCATCTTCGAGTCTCTCGAGTTGTAATTGCAGCAAGGCGATCTGTTCTTGTAGCGTTTCTTTCTCTTCCTGTCAGTACCATTCAACATGAGTAAAAAACTCAAAAATCCCCACACATTAGGTAAATTCGCACTTTACCTTGCGAACTTGGTGAGTTGATCGCCGTTTCTTGGTCATGCGGAGCGGCATGATCGAGGTTCCGTCGCCTCCGCCATCCGAGTTGGTGCCGCTGCCGTCGTTGGCCGTCGTGTCTGTAGATGCGGCCGATTCTGTGGCGTCAGAGGCCGGCACGAGAGTCTCGCTCTCGAGTGCGCTCCGCACTTGCGCTGTCTCGATGGCGCTTTGGAGGGCCCGGGACGTCGCGTCCGCAAGCGTCATCTTGCTATGTGTATTGCTGGTTTCTGAGAAAGCGCGTGGCGGCGGTCGTGGTGACACTGTGGAGTGTACGAGCGTACGCGCTTGGGCAATCGGTCATTCGATCGATCGCTGGTCTGTCCCACGTAGTCCCACCACTGTTCAAGGCGGAATGATGGTGCTGTGTGTCCAACCGGTTACGAAAGCGGTTACGAAATGTAGCCATATTAATTGGGACAGGAACACCGTGGCTTCTATCCTACAGAAGCCGCGATTCCTTTTGTCACCTTTACGAAGAGAACGATCGGGGTAGAATAGTCTACAGCACGAACGCGTGGTGCTTGAGAGGCCGACCATGACGAAGTTCGTGCATAACGCTGCGAGCATCAAAATTCTGAGTTGGAGACGTACAGTAATCTGGGAACGCAGATCAAACCATGCCGGATCCCGCAATCAATCTCGAATCAAACAAAATGCTTATTGCTATCTGGACTGCTCGGACTAGCTGTAATAAAAGCTTCGTAGGCGTCATCACCGAAGTGCTTGCGTGGCGAGGAGCTCGACAGCCGTGGGCGACCTTACTGATTCCATACAGCTTTGGCCACGTGCAAGGTGATATAAGAAATTGGTTTGAGCTCACACGCTCTCACACACACTACTAGTAATAGACATTCCACTTAATGGTACTCTAAGATTCATCCCCAATTAGTTCCAATTCGTCAGCGCCGTCAGCGCTCGTGCTCGCTCCAACGGCTTTTCTACGCGAGCGCGTGGCCGTGGCACTCGATCTTTCTCTCATTTGATTCGACCAACTCATCCACGCGGCCTGCTACATAAGTTTTGGTGATGGTTCAATAGTGCTGCAATGATGCCGGTAGTACGAAATATGAGTCTGCAGAATCGACTGTTTGTCGTGGGCATCCACGTACGGCTCAACCACCACCCTCTCGGTTCATGACGGTGCGCGCTCTTCAGCTGAGACTGGAACGCGAGGAACCACTGCGCTGTGTCGAGCTACTTGTCGTCGCGCCTTGCCATTGGCGTCTAGGCCATTCCAATGTGTTCTGTTGTAAAAAACTCCTTTTGACTGAGGAGACTGAATGCTCATGGACCGACCGACGCGCGGGCATCCAATTTCGTCGCGCGCGTCAAGAGCTGTGGGTCGATTGGGGACCCCGACGACTTGACATTCATTCGATTCGCAAGGCAGAACCGTACGGCCTGGCCCCAGAGAATGACTTTGGTCGAAATGGCCTGGATCAGCTCAGGCGTCGACGCAATGTTTTTGAAATGGTGCCGAATAAACGAAAAGCGCTTGAGTAGCACCGACTGCTTGCCGTGGGCGTCCACAAACGGCTCGACAATGATACTATCATCCTCCCACCACACGTAAATTAATTCCCACTCGCGCACTTATTTTTTCATGAAAGAAAGACACGTACCCGACATTCTTGTCTTTTTGAATACGTCCCATCGATCGGTACGGATGGAGATCGTCTTTGTCGATGCTGTCGCACGTCATGATGACCGTGTCGCCGAACTTCTTCATAAAATAAACCGTATTCGACTCTTGCACGACAAAGCCTCGGTCGTGCGGGCCGCGTTTCGGTACATTTATTCGATCCACAAACCGCGCATTTAAAAACGTCCACTCCATGCCGTCAAAGTACTACAACAAAAACCGGTAGATAAGTCCTCCATACAGTTTAGTTGGTAGGCATCATAGGAGTTCGTACCTCGCGGTTCTCGACGCTGCCCAAGATCTGGGAGATGGTATCTTTGGACGAGACAAAGTGGTTGTAGATAACATTGACCACGTCGTCGACACTGGCCTCGTCCAGTTTGGAAATGCTGAAATCCACGGTGTAAAATTTCCCAAATTTTTCAAATGTGTCCAAGTAGAAAAACTGCCGCTCGACATCAATGTGCCGCGATTGGAACTCAATGTACCGTCGCGTCGCGTCAATGTTGTGGTCACGCAGCGCCAATAAGGTAGCCCGGCGTTCCTGGGGATCGCGCGTGAGGTGGATATACGATGCCATTGGGGTCATAAGAGTGTTGCGCTATACGGTATACATATCGTCAGTTCTACAAAATCCTCCAAACCAAGAAGATAAGAGCACTCACATAGTGGGTGACAGGGGTTTGGAGCAGCAGGAGCTCCATGTACTTGAGGTTCTCGAGCTGTTGCTTGGCGAGCTTCGTGAGCATTTCTTGGTGGAGCTGGGACTCCACAAGCCTCCGTTTCTCTTGGATTGCATCACGATGATTTTGAATCTGAGTTGTTGACATTGCGTCTTCAGAGGATGAGGCGACGGAGGCTTTGTACTCGAGGAACTCGCGCTGAGCGACGAGAAATTTGATCTGACGCGCCATCAACTCCATTTCTTTCTGCGTTTGCCCATGATAGTTGAATCAATAATATTCAATGCAGATCCCACCACCACCCAGAGCTGAGACTGTGGTGGAAACGTACCATCTGAGGGTCCGACGCTGAATCGGTGTTGTCCATCTCAAGGTCACTGTCAAGCTCACCACTTGATGACTCGGTCGTCCAACCGTCGGCAGTGGGCACAAAAGACGCTGAATGATTCTGCGATTCAGTTGAGAAGGGATTTGATGATAGTGGAGCTGATGAGCCTGGGATGGGGAACAGGAGGGACGGACTCTCGAGCTGCACGTGGTTCCATTGGGTCGCACCATCTCTTTCGAGTAACTCATCCATCTCTCGCAACAGTGCCGGGTCTAACACGATGTGTTCTTCCGATAACAGCGCGCTCGCGAAGAGTCCACCGCTGTCGCTTTCGGCGGCGTCATCGATAGTCATATCCATATCGGCGCTATAGGCACTAGTATCGCTGCTGAATTCAGAAGTAGACGCAAGACATACAGGTACGTCTGCGTGTACCAGTAGCAAACGGCTGGGGTCTTCTGTCATGGCTGTGGTGGAATGGAGAGCATCAAACAGCGAGCATCGCGATGGGGTGTTCTCCGCGACGTTTGGCATCGATCCGCCACTCTCAGTGGTTGCCAAACCCGCATTCAACGGCATGTTCACTGTTTCGTCCATGTCACGCAGCGGTTGGTGTTGCTGATGTGCTGTCGCGTTGGTCGAACGTCCGCAGGGAAACTAACAACAATCGCCTCTCGTCCGGATGCAAAGTTGTCACCCATGATGAGGGACGCAACTTGAAATGAGACGCGAAATTTCTTCGATTTTCAGCCAATCAAATATATTTGTACATCTAACAGCCAATCAAATGGCATAATTCGGTGAGAATGACATTGATCAGCAATTTACAGCAAATCATATCTTCGAAATTGTAGGAATTTGCTAAAATATTTAAACCTAGAATATCTAGGTGTATTCCAGTTTGGAGCTGATTGCTGGTAGCGAAGCAGTACGAAAGCAAGAGGGAATTACCGAAGAACGAAAACCATGCCGCGCGAGGAGACACAACGCCGTACGTCCTACAGCCTACCACACGCATCTACCAACCCCACACATATGCTCACTGGAAAGCGCTTTCTTTTGGCCCCACGTAGGTACCCGATTGATCGACGAGGGCGATGAAACCGTCGAGTTTACGACGACAAAAGACCTCAAGATCTTTCCAACGTTCGAGTCCATGGGGCTCAAAGAAGACTTGCTGCGTGGCATTTATGCCTACGGCTTTGAGAAACCGTCGGCCATCCAGCAGCGAGCGATTAAGCCGGCAGTCCAAGGCCGCGACGTGATTGCACAGTCGCAGTCGGGCACTGGCAAGACCGCTGTGTTTTCGATCTCGATTTTGCAGACGCTCGATACGTCAAGCAACGAAACACAGGCGCTTGTGATCTCCCCTACGCGCGAGCTGGCCGAGCAAACGCAAAAAGTGCTGCTTGCTCTCGGCGACTATATGAATGTCCAGTGCCACGCCTGCATTGGCGGCAAGAGCGTCGGGGAAGACGTGCGGCGTTTGGACCACGGCGTCCAAGTTGTGTCGGGCACTCCGGGTCGCATTTTTGACATGATTCGCCGGCGCAATTTGCGCACGCGCAATATAAAAATGCTGGTCATTGACGAAGCCGACGAAATGCTGAACAAAGGCTTCAAAGACCAGATTTACGACATTTACCGGTACCTGCCGCCGTCGACCCAAGTGCTCTTGGTGTCGGCGACCATGCCGCAAGAGGTCTTGGACCTGACCAAGAAATTCATGAACGAGCCAATCAAAGTCTTGGTGAAACGAGACGAACTCACGCTGGAAGGGATCAAGCAGTTTTTCGTCGCGGTCGAGAAAGAAGAGTGGAAATTCGATACGCTTTGCGATTTGTACGACACACTTACGATCACCCAAGCCGTGATTTTCTGCAATACGCGCCGCAAGGTCGACTGGCTCACGCAGAAAATGCGCGATGCGAACTTTACGGTCTCGTCGATGCACGGCGACATGCCCCAGAAAGAGCGCGATGCCATTATGCAAGAGTTCCGCTCGGGCGGCTCGCGTGTGTTGATTACGACCGACGTGTGGGGACGCGGTTTGGACGTGCAGCAAGTGTCGTTGGTGATTTGCTACGATTTGCCCAACAACCGCGAGTTGTACATTCACCGCATTGGTCGTTCGGGCCGATTTGGGCGCAAAGGCGTCGCGATCAACTTTGTGAAAGAAGAAGACGTTCGGATTCTGCGCGACATTGAACAGTTTTACAGCACGCAGATCGACGAAATGCCGATGAACGTTGCGGACCTCATTTAAGCACCACTCAAAAACACGTTGTACTTTGTCCTAGTCCTAGTTTATGAGTCGAAAAGCTGGGCAAAGTCACATTGGAACCACAGCGACTTACGGTGCTCCCATCCTATACATAGATCTCTTTACCGAACGAGCGGCTCATATCTCAGTAATTTGAGAAAAGCGAATCCATCTAACGGCCACATACATATTACGCACAATATTGATTGTCATTACATAGAGAAAAGGAGAAAAAAAACACAGGGCAGAGACTGAAGCACATCACGACGCGATGCCGACGCCTCAGTAGAATTTGCTGGTCCGTCGCGTATTAATGATCTCGGCCATGACTTGGGGCATGACGTCACTAAAGCTCCGGATCGAATCGCGCAGTTCTTGGACCGCACCAAACGGCATGGGGCACTCGGGATGCACAAGCCGCGTAAACCCCCAGCGTGCCATGCCGACAATGGTCTCTGGAATCTGTACCCGCTCGGCGTCGGTCTCGGCCGCTGCAAACGCTGGGTTGGGGAACGCACGGATGAGCCCGACCATGGTAATGTCTTCGCGCACGCGCTCACTAGTCTGGTACGGAAAGAGGTCGTCTTGGTTCACATAGTCAATAGTCACAAAGCCGTAGGGATCGGCGAGCACGACACCGTCGTCGTCACGGTCACAATACCGCAGGTACATGACCGCATTGGTCTCGATCTGGACGCCGCTTTGGAACGTCGTGAGCAGTCGGCACTGTGTCGCAGTGGACTCGCCACAGTCGTCGGTCTCGCGCACCGAGAGCACGCCAAACATGGCGGTAATACTCACTTCTTGGGCGCTGAAAAAGCCCAGCAACGCGTCGTACGCGTGGCGGACCGAGTCGGCATTTTTAAACGGCGTCAAGTCGAATTGGTCGAGAACATAGTCACCTTTTTGGGTCTCGTAGGTCTGGCAGTCTTGCATGGCGCGCGTCGGGTTCACAATACGTTTGCAGTATTCGTCTATGAACTCTTTGCCTTCGAAAACCTTTTGCTCTTGAAGGGACAGCAAGGTCTGACGCCGTTCGTCTTCGCTGGCGGTCAGGCGAATATACGTCTCGAGCGGATTCCGATCGCGCTGGGCCTAGCATATCGTATCCCATCACCATACAGAACATGAGTAAAAAGACCTCTTCGATCGCAACGAAATGGATACCTACATTCCGTGCGCAGATCATCGCGCGGATGCCTGAGACCACCATTTCGTTCTGCTTGACGTCGCTGGCAATCGCAGCATTCATGACCAGTTGCTTCGAAAGCGCTTCGTCGGCTTGGAGCCGCTTAATCTCTTCGCCACGGAGCCGGTCTTGGAGCTGTTCAATTTCCTGTTTCAACCGCGTCATTTCGTCTTTGCGGACATAGTACGTTGGCTTGCGTTTCTTGCGCATGGTCTTGTCGAACACAGCTGGCGCAGAGCGCGCTGCGGATGATGCAGCTGTAGTGTCCATGCCGTCCGACTCTTCGGTCTCGGTCGGCGAGCTCGTGAGGTCCGAGCTCGACGCGATCGACACCACGTCCACCGTGCCGACCTCGACGTCCGCAGCAGACAGCGCTGGTGACGCGGCCGACGCCGTGGACGGATCACTGCTAGCGGATGCGGAGCCCTCTATCATTGGCGGATTGGGGTCTGTGTCTGGGAGGCCCCAGCCGCGTTTCTTGCCCATTGCGGAGGCCACTTTCGCGGCCATTTTGTCCCAGGTCTTGCCCATCGTTGGTGCGAGATTCCGAATGCTCAAAAGCGATAGAGCGAGAGGGTACGCACGAATCACCCAACTTTCCATTTGGTAGGGTAAATGGATGATTGTGGCACTGCTCAAAGAGTGGATGAAGAGTGATGGTCACATAATATCCAGATTTTATCCAATGTAGCCATTTCTTAATAGGGCGAGATTTGAATAGATTCCGTAAAGATCACTGGTCGGGAATTCTACCAGACATGTGTGTCACCAGGTCAGCTTGTTTGTGGAAATAGTAGTTGACATTGAGTTTGGTACTAGTTTTATACTATGGGTGTGGCTTTGAAGGCGTGGTGTCGCTTCCCCGCGCCTCCGATTCCGAGAAGTGCGGTCAGCTTGCGCCGCTACAACGAGTCCGTGTAGGTGGGGTAGGAGCCGGATTCAGCAAGGCACACGCACCAGTGCCGTACGCAGCGTACGCCGATGGGCTCAGATACGTAAAGTTGAGGAATTTCGTGTCAGTGGGTTGGGGAACCCAATTCACGGCCGTATTGTTGCTCTTCATGCTTTTGACAAATTCTGGATAGAAGCCATTGCCAAGAAAGTACGCTTTGGCGTAGGACGCGTTCTTTTTGACGAGCAGGCCGCTATTGTCGGTCAGTGACTCAGCGTCGATCGAC
>JAADVD010000192.1:0-54316 GCA_023334535.1 Pythium vanterpoolii | reverse complement strand
TTGGTGTTGGCATCCCCCCCCCCCGCTCAAGAGCAACGCAACCCAACCAAAGCACAAGGGAACACAACCTTCATACGGGCCGGAGAACATGTCGATATTTGATAGAATGTCCTCCATAGACTTCCTTTTAGAGCCATTCAGTATCCCACCATCCTGGCAGATCCCAAAGAAGCACAAAAATCCAGTGTTCTCTAGGCCGCACCAGACTTAACCTATGGCACTGTGTGACCTGTACCCGTGGCTGTTACACTCTACACTGTAATACTCGAGCATCTAGTAAATTCACTGTCTGGTCCTTGAAATCCATACGAGGCGCCGTTGTCCAGGTGAGCAATTCTTGTAGTACTCCTGCGCGGCGGGATCGAGGCCGAAGAGTTTAAGCTCGTTCTTCATGAGCGCGCTCCTGTATCAGCGGCCCATCAGTGCACAGCCTACAAACGCTCGGCTGGTTCGAGTACTTTTGCACCTTCTGTATCACCACCGAGCAGGTTCGACTAACCGTCTCCTTTTTTCACGAGCGCTTCCGTCCTTCCTCATGATGCCGTCACACGGATTCTTTGTCGTAATTGATGTTGCAGTTCGAGATTCCGCCAAGGAGTCCGACGAAGCGACGGCGAAGGGAGACGTGGGGTTGCCGTTTCCACTCAGTGCTGACCACATCCTCCCTTGGTTCCAGATCCTAAATGTCCGGAAACCTCTCGGACACGCTGCAGCAGTTGGGTCGTTGTTGTACGCGTTCAGCAGCATCCTAAGACGGTAGAAATTCGTTGTGAACAGGCCAGTCAACTATCCACCGTATCCGAAATCGGAGTGATATCCGAATTTGACACTTCAACGGTCGAACGAATGGCCACGCCTTCGTCGAACCATGGCGTAGTCGTATGCCCTCAGCCAACATCCCGGCCTTCTTTCACGCTTACAGGCGGCGGCGGTTCAATGTCTCAATACCTTGATCATACTCATCTTCATCGTCGTCATCTTCAATGCACGGCCGCTTCGACCGCCGCTGGATCCCATGACTGGGGTGTACCTGCGGCTCTGGAAGTGCATCCCGTAAAACTGTGGGCGATCACGGTGCGGCGTCGTGGTGGCCAACCTATCGCGTAGAAACTGCTGCTGCAGTCCGCGGCGCTTGTGAAACCCGTCGATCATGATCTGAAGATCCAACACTTCGTATTTTCTTGGCGTCCACGCGTTTCTGGAGCGTCACCAACGCGTCTTCTAAGTCCGCTAATTCGCATTTTGCTGTGCTGAGTTTTTCTCATCGCGGTCCACATCACGCTGCAACTCGTTGTCGGTGGTGGTGCGACAAGACGAAGTACTACTGCAACTGTTGGCGATGGTGACCGTGTAGTGTGCGTCTCGAGGTAGTAAAACTGGTCTGCCCAAATGTTGGCTGCGCGACCGAGAAGTATTACTACGACTCGAAGCCACGGCCCGTACGCGGGCAACTGATTTGGATTTGGATTGTTGACGTATGGGTCTGTTGGGACTTCGGCTGCGGCTTCGACTCCAACCGCTGCTAACTGTCCGCTTGCGGCTCTTGGACTTGAACCGCCGCGTCTCCTTGGCGTCGGCCTGCAGCGTTGTATGTGCTGTCGACTGGGACGCGTATAGTCGCGGTGTCTTGAACGCGGAGTCGCCGACAGTGAACGTCGTTAGTTGTTGGAAATGTTGAAAATGTTGGATATTTGATATTGATAGTGTTGTTGGTGTTGTTGAGGCCGCAACCGAGCGGGATGAACTGCTGACCCTGCATAACAGGTAGACGCCGCATTGAAGATTCGTGGCCGCGGGACTTGCTCTTGGACCGGACGCGGATGCCGATGCAGCAGGCGCTAGTGTTGTTGGAGTTGGATGGGTTCGTATTGTTGGCGCGCGGGGTGTAGTTATCGCAAGGGGGCGATCGTTGGCGTCGACGCCTCAGCACAGACTCGCACTCGAAGTACGCCTGCGAAATGGAGAAGTGCGATGCCGACCCGTAGCGACGCATCGAAGCGAGACTTACGCGCGATGGAATACTTCCGGAGCGGGTTGTGCTAGATGAGGTTGAAGTTCAGGTCTGTTTGAGTCGTACGGAATCCAACGCACATTTTTTCTTGACCAACTAAAACTACTTGATCGAAAGCGGGTCTACATTGGTGTTTGGCCCCGGGATTTCCAGGTACAAAAGTCGGAATAAATTGCCGCCGACTCGGGACAACGGTCACGATGATGATGATGAAGTTGGAGTCTATTTGGTTACGTCGGTGCAAACTAAGTAGCTAAGAAGAAAGAAAGGGTACTGTAGCCAATATTGTTGTTGATCACCGAAGGTCCTCAGGTCAAGTGGCCGGCGCCTTTGGCCGTCGTCACGTACTTGAGCATCCCAAAGTCCTCGCGGAAGCCAGCGGTCTGGTCTTCCCCATCGGCACTTGGGACTGTCCAGATCGAGCGATTCTGCTGGCGCGGCAGCTTCATAAAATCGACGACCCAAAGACCGCCGATAAAGTCGCACACCATGTCGACATCGTCGTGGTAGATCACGCCCGACACATTGTGCACCAACAGAACCTTCAGAGCGACGTCACGACCGAGTCGAGCGTGCTCTTGTAGTCGAGCAGCGTGTGGTTCTTGAACAGCTCGAATGCCGAGTGTTGAGACCGATGAACTTGCCGATCAGTTCTATGCCTTTTTCGGCAAGGCGCTGCTGTACCACCGGTCGACCTCAGGCTTGGTGTGCATGGCCTCCCGGGCGCTCGGCTGGCTAAAGTACGCGTCCAAATTGTGCAATTCGAGGCAAGGCGTCGTGTGGTGGGGCTCCCGAGCGGATGCGGTCCTGTCGCCGGCGCGAGGAGCTCTTTCACGAGTGCACGCAAGCCCTCTCTGGTCGTGCCGTAGCACGTGCGTAGATGTTGTACGAGTTGATGTGGTACGCAAAGAGCTTGGTCATGACTTCCAAAGCCGCGACCGCACAGGGCGACGAAAAGTCACCACCCGACGACTGCACATTCACGCTCGACTGGAACTCGTGAAGGTCGGGGCAGCTCTCACGGACGTTGTGGTAGTCCTCGGTGCTGATGGGGCCGTGGTAGTACGTGTGCAGCACCATCGAGAGACGGCCAAACTCGTTCGCAACCTTTGCCCACAACAAAATTGAGGAGGTGGAGTGGAGCGGAGGCGGCGACGGGTGCTGCTACACCAGCAGACTACACCAGCAGTCTGGAGGAGACGAAGAGCGCTGCCGCGCCGAGCGCGTAGGCCGCAACCTTCTTGGCGCGTTGGGTCACCGAGACCTCTCCGATCGAGTGTACTTGGCCATGAGCAATGAGTGGGTCTCGGTCAAGAGCGATTCGCGAGTGAGGTTCATGCCACGAGGACCACGGTGGAGCGGAGAACAGTGGAGCATGGCGGAGAACCAGAGGAGGAGAGTTCGTTCACACAGTCCGAGATTGAAGACTGTGGGATTGGTTGCAGCCATTGCCCGCTTCAACAATTGTCGTACATAGTCGGACGGATTGCGAATCGTCTCAGCCACTCTCAGCAAGTCGACTAGGTTGAGTTGGTCGTAGCATGTCCGCCAATCACACGAGCCAACATTGAAATAATAGCGAATCAAAATGCTATGGACGATTCCTCATCTCGAGCTCATGGTAACTGGCCTTCACTATAGACGCATGGCGCCAAGATCATGTGTCGATGGATCGCATCGCGTCGAAATGCAATTCTGAATGGCCTTTCGTGATCAGTCAACGACGCCCCGCACTGCGTTGATTCGCGTGTCTCGCATGCGTTGCGTGAGAAGGGGCGGGTGAATACAGACAACAGTACCGCGAGTGTCCATGTTGACAGCCGGAATCGTTGAGGCGATGACCACCCTAAACTTGGCGGCAAATCCTTTCAACTAGCACTCACAGAACAACAAGAATCTTGTCACATTGTGTCGGCGGCATTGGAGTATACTGTACAATGTACAGTAGTGCGAGATCATTGGAGGTCGGCGTTCTTCGTCGCCATTGATGCTGCAGCTTCTGGTGTAGAAGCCAGCCCAACCGTTCAGTCAGCAAACTGACCAGTACGATTCCTCACTTTCTTGTCGTGAAATGAAAAATGACTGACCAAATTTGAGGAAACATCCAATTGGTGGTGGAACTGGCTTGATGGTCCCGATCAACGTTCTGATTGGTGTTAAATTGAGTGGATCCGACACAAGAGAAATGCGATTCGCCCAATTACTCTGCCCAGTCTCGCCTTGACAAGACGTCACCAAGGGTTGCGGTCAGTGAATTCGAACGTAAATTCTGACCCATGCTCATGTGTTCGAATTATTTAGTTGGTTTGTTTTGGATGTTTTGGCTATATTGGTTATTTTGGATGTTTTGGCGCTCGTTTTGAGTTGAACAATTCGGCACATTGGCTATTTTGGCTCTTTTGGTTCGTGTTCGCTGTTTCTTTTCAGACAGCTGCACTCTCTCACACACGCCAGTCCTGCTGTGAGGAACCCAAGAAGCCAGATGGTGGCCCATCCAGCCAAAACTCCACTTGCACATGTGCACAATTCGCTTTCGTGGTCATCGAGAACGGTCACTGCAGGTTTGGGGTTTCATCCTTGGAAACTTGGACAGAGCAAGGAAGGAATCTGGATAGGGTTCTGCTTTCCACTCCGCACTGTTGGTCAGTCCACCTGCTTCGGCGACTTTCGGCCGCGCCTCCCGCACATACCAACCAACACCCACTATCCTTGGGACGCCAACAACTCGCTCAGTAATTGAAATAATTGAATCGAATATGGCCAACAAGAAGGGCGAACCGCCGTGCACGCCGCAGCACCAGTACGCACAGGGTGCCGCAACGCCTCAAGGCATGGTAGAGGGCATGGAGCAAGGACCGCTACTTGACGGCGCCAAGCACCAGCCGCGCCCGACCATGGCGAACCCCCTCGGCATGACCATGACCGGCACGGGCGAGATCAAGGGTTCGGCCTCGAGCCGCGTTTTCTATTTGCGCATTATCGACTCGCGCAAATGGCACTACACCGAAGCGTTTGCGTTGCTCGTGGATTTCGTGGTCCAAATGTTGGCAGCCGCGTTCCTTCCCAAAACCTACTTGGTACCCGCACCCATGGGCGAGCTCGCGATCGAGCGCAAGTACTTTAGCGACATGCACGAAGCCGTGTACGCGCGGTACGTGTCGTCGGCCTGCATGCTGTTTTACGTCGTCGCGCTGTTTTTGCGGCTCTGCGGCTTGCGCTCGGCGTTGCTGCGGTCGCGCTCCAACATTGCCGATTTCATGGTAATTCTTCTAATGGGCGGTACGCTCGGGGCGCGGTACTACTTGAAGGAGTACGAGTTCGACGCTGCCTTGGGCTACAGCTGCCTCGTCGCCTTGCGGCTCGTGCTCAAGCCCCGCGCGCGGACGTTCAGTAAGAAACTGCACAAGTTCCGTGCCAATGGCGACCACATTCGCATCTCGATCGAGTCGCTCCGTGCTTCGTTGGCGCGGATTCCCGATATCTCGGCGTTGGCGATCGAGAAAATGGAGACCGATTTGCTGATCATTTGTGGCCGCGACTCGGGCGACATGAGCCGCGACGAACTCATGAGTTTTCTCGAGCGTGCGCTGCGGTACCGACCACACTCGCTCTCAGCGACCGATTTTCTCGCGCACCTGCGCGACATTGACGCGACGACCTCGCAGGTGGTTTATAGTGTCGGCGACGTTGTGCGGAGCACGTTTGGCCACTGGTCCAACCAAGTCGTGGATCTGTTTTTCTGCTTTATCGTGGTCTGCGTAAACGCCGCGATCAGTCCGCTCATGGCCTACTTCTTGGCGCGCCTGTCGTACGCGTTCACGACGATTTGGCGCGACAATGCCGATGAAAACGTGTTCAACCAAGGCGTGCTCGGGTTGCTGGGACTTAGTGTGCCGTTTGTGATTGGCGACTATGCGATCGGCTACTTCCAGTCCAAGATGATTGCCAAGGCTACGGAACGCATGCAGAATTCGATGCTGTCGATTGTACTCCGTCAAAACACGGGCTTTTTCCAAGACCGCTCGGAAGGCGACTTGAACAACGTGTTTGCGAGCGACATTGCCCGCGTGAATTCGCTGTGGCAGGCCGTGTTTTGGAATTTGTTCAATCCCGCGATCTCGGTCAGCTTTGGGTTTGCGTACGCCATCTACATGAAGTACCCCATCGGCGTCTTGGCCATCGCGTTCACGCTGATTATTCTTACGAGTGGTCCACAAGGGCTCGCGGGGACCAAGTCCAAGCAGTTTGCCATGAAGAACGCCTACGTCGCGGCCGATTTCCACAACGCCATTAGTTGTGAGAAGGTCATTCGTGCCTACAAGGTCCAGACCACGGTCGTCGACCGCTTCAAGGCGTCGTGCGTGACGCTGCGTCAGGCCCAGTTCTCTAAAGACTTCTGGTCGAGCATTGTGCAAATCTACATTGAGTCGGCCATGTTTATCTTCACCGTCGTCATGTCGGCGTCGCTCGCGCTAAAAGTCTGGAACGCGTCCGAGTACCCAGAAGACGCGATCCTCGTGGGCGATTTCTTTGCGTACATGGTATTGCTCCAGCGCGTGTCGAATCCCGTGACAACGCTCGGTGGGTTCATGCGCGTCGCCATCAACAATGCCGGCAGCTTGCAGCGCGTGGACGATATTATCATTGGTTTGGGTCGAGCCACCAAGAACAGCGACACCTCGGACCGCAATTTGCCGAGCCTGTCGAAAATGCAAAAGGAACTTCGCCTCGAGAAGATCTTCTTCAAGTACGACAAGGCGTCCGACCGGTATGTTCTGGCCGATTTGTCGGCGGTGATCCCGCGCGGCTCGTTTACGTGCATTGTCGGTCCGTCCGGCTGCGGCAAAAGCACACTGCTCGCGTGTCTGATGCAGTTTCAACAGATTGACGGTGGCGCCATGCGGCTTGACGGCCACGACATTTTCAATTTCTCCACGGCGTCGTTCATGAACCAGACTGCTGTGGTCTTTCAGGATGGCGGGATCCTCAATGGGACCATCTACGACAACATTCGGTACGGCAACATCAACGCGACCGACGCCGAGTGTGAAGAAGCCGCGCGCGCGGCCGAGTGCCACTTTATCGCCGACCTCAAGGACGGCTACGACACGATTGTCGGTCAGCACGCACTGACGGGATTGTCGGGTGGGCAGGCCCAGCGACTGTGCCTCGCGCGGGCGTTGTGCCGCAAACCGAGTTTACTGTTGCTGGACGAAGCCACGAGTGCATTGGATCCCGAGACCGAAGCGTCGATCGTCTCGACGCTCGAGCGTCTGGCCAACACCATGGACATGACCATCATCTCAGTGACCCATCGGCTCGCGACCACCATCAACGCCGACCAGATCTTGGTCATGAGCCAGGGCCGCGTTGCTGAAGAAGGGCGGTACGACGAGCTCGTGCACAAGAACGGGTTGTTTGCCGACATGATCAACAACCACACCGACAGTAACGACAACAACCCCACCAACAATAACAGTACTTCCATTGGCCCAGCGACGCCGTCGCTCAAGAAGCCGACGCTGAACCGGAACCAGTCGCTTGGCCTCCACCAGACGATCGACACGATTGGCGAGTCGGGTCAGAGTGCATTGGCGCTCCAGCAGTTTACGCGGACGCTCAGCTCACGCGTGGCGGCGACGCGGAGTCGCCAGAACACAGAGGACCGCCGGTCCGGCAACCTCAGTCTGCTGGACAATCAGTGGCCCGACTACCCGAGCCGAAATGCCGCCATGTCGGCGGCGAGCCAGACCAGCGAGGACGAACGGAGCAAGTACTTTGTATTGTAGACAGTGTGGAGGCGCGACGTATTTTTTCCGATGCAGTAGTATTACTTTCTTTTGGATATTTGACATGGGTTGTTGATTCCATGGGTACACATTGATGTGATCGCAAGGCTGCGTTACCGGAGACCGTCTATCCCGGACGAGATCTCATCGAGATCTGAGTCAGAAACGGATTGTGGAATCAGATCCCATGAGTGATCTGATTGGTCCATAATGCTTCGGATCGGAAGACCAGTTCGACCTGCGAGGAGTGCTTTGGGGATCACTGTAACCTTCGCTGGCGCCAGACGGCATCATCGTTCGGACACACGACAGGTCGTTGTGCTCTGTGACCATAGAGACAATGAGTACAGTTCTAATATATCGACGAGATCATAATAATAACCAGAATTACCGTGAGAATGTAAGCAACCTATAGGAAATCGGACCCGCTGGAGTGGTGCATTTCGTTCTAAACGATGGTCTCATTTTGCTGCGTCCTGCGAAAATGGAAATAAACATGTTGGGAACACTCAAGGGTTTTTGTACCAACGGCTGAAACTCGATGCCCTGCCCTACCCCTCAATCAGGAAACTCTAACAATGAATCTAATTGACTTGTTGTCCATCGAGTTTTCTCCAAACGTATCGATATGGACCTGGCTGAATTGATTTCACGACAGGGGTAGGCGCTGATACTCCACGCATGATTAGGGGTCGGGCCTCCTACCCCGTTTTCCAACGGCAGGACCCATCCATCGGCTGGTGCGGTCTTCCTCCAGAAGAGCCGGGACTCGCTCGCCTCCCACAAAACTCACAACCAGGCGCCGCGCTTCTTCCCAACGCCCACCATTTCGATCGGAGCGGGGAACTCCACGGCACAAACACAGGAAACCACAGGAAACCAAAAGGAAACCAACAAGAGGCAAGAGACCACCACTCAAGGTCCTTTTTCTCCGTTTCTCCGTTTCTCCATGGCGACCGAGACGCCCAACTACGACCACGCGGGTGGCGATGGCTTCGTCAAGATTGGCGGCGCGCTGCCCGACACGTCCGACCCGCGCACGATCAAAACCGGTGGCGCCGGGGCCCGTGGCGCGACTGCAGCCTCGAGTCGCGTGTTTTTCTTGCGGATCATCGACTCGCGCAAGTGGCACTACTCGGAAGCCTTTGGCATCTTTCTCGATTTCTTTGTGCAGCTGCTGGCCGTGTCGTTTACGCCAAAAGAAGGCAAAGTGGGCCACTACTTCAGCGAAGAAGTCGCAGCCGAGAGTTCGCGGTACTTTTCCTCGGGCTTTATGGTCTGCTACCTGGTCGACATGGTGATCCGCATCTGCGGCTTGCGGTCGGCGCTCTTGCGGTCGCACTCGAACATTGCCGACTTGCTCTGCGTCATCGCCATGGGCGCGTTGCTCGCGGGTCGGTACAAATTTCCCAAGTACGAATTCGACATTACGCTCGGGTACATTTGTTTGTTGGCGTTGCGACTGATTCTCAAGCCGCGGGCCCGAACGTTCAGTAAGAAACTGCACAAGTTCCGTGCCAATGGTGACCACATTCGCATCTCGATCGAGTCGCTCCGTGCGTCGTTGGCGCGTATTCCTGGAATTTCGGCGCTCGCGATTGAAATGATGGAGACCGATTTGCTCATCATCTGTGGTCGTGACTCAGGCGACATGAGCCGCAATGAACTCATGAGTTTTTTGGAGCGCGCGCTGCGCTACCGTCCCGCGACGCTCTCGGCGACCGAGTTCCTCGCGCACTTGCGCGACATTGACGCCAGCTCGTCGTCGGTCGCATACGGCGTGTTTGACGTCGTCCGAAGCACCATGTCGCACTGGTCGAACCAAGTCTTTGACCTTGTACTGTGTATCCTCGTGGCCTGTGTCAACGCGTCCATCAGTCCGCTCATGGCCTACTTCCAGTCGCGGCTCTCGGACGCCTTTGAGACCATGGCTGGCCAGCCGACACCGGACGAAGATGTGTTTCGCTTTGGTATTCTTGGTCTGCTCGGGTTGAGCGTGCCATTTGTGATTGGCGACTATGCGATCGGCTACTTCCAGTCGAAAATGATCTCCAAGGCCACGGAACGCGTCCAGGGCAGTTTGCTTTCGATTATTCTCCGCCAAAATACCAACTTTTTCGCTGAGCGCTCCGAGGGTGACTTGAACAACTTGTTTTCGAGCGACGTCGCCCGTGTGAACTCGCTGTGGCAGGCTGTTTTTTGGAACTTGCTCAACCCGTTGATTGCCGTCGGATTTGGCTTTGGCTACGCGCTCTGGATGAAGTACCCGATCGGTGTGATGGCGTTTGCATTCTCGGCTATTCTATTGTCGAGTGGTCCGCAGGGTTTTGCTGGCCTACGCTCCAAGGAGTTTGCGTCCAAAAATGCGTACGTCGCGGCCGAGTTCCAGAACGCCGTTGGGTGCCAAAAGGTTGTGCGTGCGTACGCGATCCAAGAGCCGCTCATGGACCGCTTCAAGAAGATGTGTGAGATGCTGCGCAAGGCCCAGTTCTCGAAAGATTTCTGGTCGAGCATTGTGCAGATTTACATTGAGTCGGCCATGTACATTTTCACGGCGATCATGACGGCAGCACTCGCGATGAAGGTGTGGAACGGCCAGACGTACCCAAACGACCGCATCAAGGCCGGTGAATTCTTTGGCTTTATGACGCTGCTCCAGCGTGTGTCGAACCCTGTCGCAACGCTCGGCGGGTTCATGCGTATGGCCATTGGTAACGCCAGTAGCTTGCAGCGTCTCGACGATATCATTGTCGGCTTGGGCTCGTCGTCGTCGAGCGACAACGACTCGGACAAAAACCTCCCGAGCTTGCCCAAGATGCAAAAGGATTTGCGCGTCGAGAAGCTCGTGTTCAAGTATGACAAGGCGACCGAGAAGTACGTTCTCAACGAACTGTCGGCAACCGTCCCACGTGGCTCGTACACGTGTATCGTCGGTCCGTCTGGCTGTGGTAAGAGTACGCTTCTCGCGTGTTTGATGCAGTTTCAGGAAGCCGACGGAGGTGCCATCCGTATCGACGGCCACGACATTTTCAACTTCTCCAAGACGTCGTTTATGAACCAAATGGCGGTTGTGTTTCAGGACGGTGGTATTCTGAACGGCTCCATTTACGACAACATTCGTTACGGTAACATCAACGCGACTGACGCCGAGTGTGAGGAGGCAGCCCGCTTGGCCGAGTGCCACTTTATCCGCGAGCTGAAGGACGGCTACAACACGGTGGTCGGCCAGCATGCGACAACAAGCTTGTCGGGTGGCCAGGCGCAACGTCTGTGTTTGGCCCGTGCTCTCTGTCGTAAGCCGAGTCTGCTACTGTTGGACGAAGCGACAAGTGCGTTGGATCCAGAAACGGAGGCGTCGATTATTTCGACGCTGGAACGCTTGTCGAGCAAGATGAACATGACCATTCTGTCTGTGACGCATCGTCTGTCGACGGCCGTGAACGCCGATCAAATCCTCGTGCTGAATCAGGGCCGCGTGGCCGAAGAAGGCCGTTACGACGAACTCCTCCGCAAGGGTGGTTTGTTCTCGGAGATGATCAACAAGACGGAGGAACCTGCAGAAGAGGATGATGTGGCGCCGCAGCTCAAGAAAAAGTCAGTTAGCCTGCGTGCGCCGGCCAGCATTCGCCACACGTCGATCGAAGCATCGCGCGACAACGGCACGGACTTGGGCGACAGCACACTGGCGCTGCAGCAATTTACCAAGTCGCTCAGCACGCGTGTCGTGAATGAAGTCGAAACGGCCCGCGCTACGGGAACGTGGTATCGCTACGGCAACCGCAACTCGGGGCGCAAACAGAGCGACGACCGCACGAGCCGTCGCTCGGGCAACGCCAGCCAGCTCGATTGGGAAAATCAGAACCGTCGACCGACCCAGGGCGAAGACAAGTATTTCGTGCTGTAGACGCCTTTTATTTTCTTCCGCTTTCGCGCTCCTAACGCTCACAACGTTGTTTCCTGATCTTCTGGAGTACTACGCGCGTGTATCTCATCTGTCTGTGTACTGTCTACGGTAGCTTTAGCTCTTTATCTCTCTCTCTCCAATCACCCGATGACGCCGATACTAGCGATTACTATGATAAATGCCCATTGTCGTTTGCATCGTCCGCCCATTTGCTCCTTTTTAGTTATTCGGTCCACCGTCCACCGTCCACAGTCCACGGTCCACAGTCCACACCTTAATCCACAGTCCACAGTCCACAGCCCACCGTCCACACCCCAATCGGCAATCCACAATTTGGTCCACATAAAAAAATCATTTTTTTTCATTTCGTCCGCGCGCCACTACCACATCCATCACCACATTCATACACGCGTTTTCGTTTCGTTCGTCTAAAAGCCCAAGGTTGCGCGGCCGTAAAACTGCTCGTCATAGTCGTTGCCAGGAGTCGCATGATTGTTGCTGCCGTGTTTCCGCTCAGCGGCATCGAGCTTGCTGGCGATCGACGCAATGCGACCTTTGGTCTTGAGGTAGGCGTTCGCGGCCCGCAGCGTGCGCACCCAGACTTGCAGTTCATCCGTGCTCTTGGTGAAAAAGTGCGACTGCTGGTCCGACGTACACAACACAAACTCTTTGCCGCGCTGCAAATCTTCGCACGTGACTTCAAAGCTCGCGTCCGAGAGGTCGATTTCGCCGCGCACGTCGTCGTCGCCACGCCGTTTGTAGTACCGCAGTTTGCCATCTTCGCAGATTTCGCACCACCGCTCGCGGGCCCCCCGCATGGTCTTCATGTTACGAATGAGCCCACGGCCGCTCCATTCAGTCGGGCCCTTGTCCAAAAACCCATTGAGCGTGGGCATTTTCTCTTCTTTCTCGGGGACCTTCTTTTCCTTTGGTGTTGAGGTGCTGGTACTGGCGGTGGCTGATGTGGAACTGGTGGGTGGTGAGCCGCCACTTGCGCCGTTCTGCGTCGACGACGAAGAAGATTTTGACGGACCTGAAGCCGAAGCCGACGCCGTCGCGGACGACGGGTGACGACTGCGGCTCCCGGCCGCACTGGCGCTCGACTCTTTGCGGCGGTCGGCGCCGCGCGACGGCTCTTCGCGCGTGTCGGCGGTCGCGGCCTTGAGCGCCTGCAATGCATCCTGGGCCCGCGCCAGTTCGTCTTTAATGGCTTTGCGTTTTTTCTGGCACTCGCGCGCCAGCTCCTTGTCGCCGTCGCGCGCCGCTTTCGACATGGAATCGACTACGGCCCGCTGCTTCTTCCGCAAGTCGAGGATCCGCATTTCAAGGCCAGCGACGTCCGACGGCTTGTCCCGATCGGTCGAGCGACCACTGTCCTTGCCTGCAGCAGAGGACGAGGCACCGGTAGACGCTGACGCAGAGGAGGAGGAAGAAGAGGCATGCTCGGTCTTGGCACTGTCGCGGTCACGCGTATCGTTGCGCGGCCGGCCCGACGACGACGTCGAGAGCTTGGTCAAGTGGCGGTTCAGCTGCTCCATTTCTTTTTCGACTTTGGTGGCTTTGCGCTGTTCTTTCACGAGCTCGTCGTCCATGAACCGCATTTTCTTGCGCAACGCAATCAACTGGTCGGCCGGCGGCGCCGTGGGGTCGATCCCAAAAAACAAATCGTCGTCGTTCTTGGCTTGGTCGTCGTCGTCACTCTTGCCCAGCTTGGACTGCTCGTTCTCCAGTTCGTCGAGCGTGAGCTGGAGCGTCACGCGCTCTTTCCGCAACCGTTTGTTGCCCGAGCCCATTTTAGTAATATCATCGGTCAACTCAGCATGGCGTTTCGCCAGTTCGTTGGCCGTAATAAACTCGGGGTTCCCGACATCGTGGTTCTCTTGGGCTTTGAGCTGTTTGATCATGGCCGTAAAATGCTGCTTCTCGTCAAGCAGTTTATCGTGGTCTTTCTGGAGCTCGACGCGGCGCGTGTTGAGAACATCGACTTCTTTCGAGACCGTGGTCCACTTGGTTTGTAACACCCGCTGCTGCCGATCGAGTTTTTTGGTCTCGATCGACCACAGCTCCGTGTGCAATTCGCTCGTCACGAGCACGCGCGTGTAGGCCTGTTTTTGCTCGAGGTACTTGGACTTTTTCGGGGCTAATGCGGTCTGCGCCTGCTGCTCGAGCCGCTGCCGTGCCTCGGGGTTCTCTTCCATGGTCCCTTGGTCGACGTCGGCGAATTTGAGCTTGACCGGCCGCGTCGCGCGCTTGAGTTTGTCCACGACCTCTTTGTACGTAAAGCCTGCGAGCGACGTCGTGTCGATAAACGTAATGCGCATGCCAATGGTCAGGCGCTGGGGGGGCTTGACGCTCCAGTTGTAAAGCTCGGCGGGACCGGCTTTGCCGTTCACTTTGGGGAGGTCGTCAACCTCGGCTTGGAACTGCGGGTACGGGATCGTGTCGAGCTGCCGCACTTCGCGCAAGCTCACGCCGAGCCGTCCTTCGCCAAACTCGATTTCGATTTCGTGAACCCAATTGTACTGGATTTGGACTACCCAACAAAATGAATATGACTCAGACCCCCACGCAAAAGAAGAGAAGACAAAGCATCCAACCTTTTTCGCGCTTGGCGGCGGCCGCTGCGGCCACCACGATAGAAGCGAACGCCGAGGATGAGGCCGACGAGGCGTTGGACGTTTTGCTCGATGTTGTGACCGAGGGCGACGGCGACGCTGCGGTGGTGGGCGCCGGCGGTACCCATTGGGTCTTGCCGCTCGGCGAGATGTAGTAATACCGGCCCTTCTGCGACTTGCTCTCTTTGCGCGTCCAGCCCGGCGGCAGTTTGGCCGACGCGGTGGCGTCGTCATCGGGGCCGACCGGCGCATTCTCGGGCTCCGTCTTGGAGGACTTTGGTCTGCAGGGGACATCGTTAGCCGCCTCCCGTGATACCCAGCGTTGGAGGAGTATACGCACCGCCACATGATGTTGATGTATACTGAGCTCCTTTATGCTGGCACGCGGCTAGAGCTTTGTGCCAAGAGAAAACGGCACGACGGAGCTCGTCTCACCAACGTAACCGCGGATTAGATCGCCAACGAGTCTATCGCCATGCAAGGGGTGATCGCGTGGGCGTTGGCGTGGCGTTGGCGTTGGCGTCGGGAGAAGCACCGAAGGCGATTGCGTAGGGGAGACGTCACGAACGGTAGCCTTCTTCAGCCCCACTTCCCTCCTTTTTCCACGCAGCGGGGGTGATGGCGATCCCGTCTAATGCGATAGTTCAAGCCAGAGAATACAATGCAAAACCTTTGGCCTGGAAAACCTCTCAAATCGAATATTCCACGCAACGTCTGCTCACGATCCCAAAGGGTTACGAAAGGGTTACCAAACGGTTACCAAACGGTTACCAAACGGTTATCCGGATACCGAAAGGTCTCATGCAGCCAATAAATTGGTGCGTTGGCAGCCCCAATAAATTGACCAGTTGACAAGTGGTTTGAATCCACAATCCCAATTCGGCATTCGGATTGGTCATAATGAAGATCACATATCCTTTCATTGGCTGAAATAATAACCATCGAAGATCACTGCCGAATGGCCGGCAGTGACCACCGCCCAATCTCACTCGCTTCCTCTCAATATGCACCCCCCAACACCCTCCCCTGCGGGCGTGGAGCATGCGCTGCGTCCGCAATACCTCGACAGTCTGCGCGAGCGTGCGTCGCTCTGCATCCTCCGTGAAATCGGCGTCACCGCCCTCGCGCACAACCCTTCCAACGATCTATCGCTGGACATCGTGCCGCTCACACCAGATCTTCTCGCCGAACACACGCGCGCCGCGACGGCGCGCTACGCAGTCTCGTCCGGACGCGTCTTGCTAGACGTCCGGGACGCCGGTGACGCCTGGATCCGAGTGCTGCTCTCGCCCGGCCTCACTGTGGACGTCGATGGCGCTGTCTCGCGCCGCTTTCTTCCGGACGCGACGCTGCCTACCGATGTGCAGCTTGTGCTCCATACAAAAACCGAGTCGTCGGCCGTTGTCCCGCGGTTCCAGCAGCCAACGGACGCACTGGAAAACATCCAGTACCACGCCTACCGCGAGCTCATCTGCGCGCTCTGCCGCCAATTCTATACGGCCGGGTGGGTCACTGGCACGGGCGGCAGCATCAGCATCCGGTACGGCAATCGTATCTATATGACGCCGTCCGGGGTCTCGAAAGAACGCATAGCGCCAGACGACCTGTATTTACTGGATCTGGACGGCGCGATTCTAGACGCACCATCCCAAAAGCCAGGCACGCGCCGCGCCCCCAAGCTCTCGGACTGCTCGCCGCTGTTTCTCCACGCCTACCGCTTGCGCGGCGCGGGCGCCGTGCTCCACAGCCACGGCTTGTCGTGCAACCTCGTGACCGCACTGTGTGACGGCCAGCGCGAATTCCGGATCTCCCACCAAGAAATGATCAAGGGATTGGCCGGCCACGGGTACCACGACGAGCTCGTGATCCCCATTATCGAAAACACGGCGCGCGAGTCGGAGCTCGCCGACGCCTTGGCCGAGGCCATTGCCGCGTATCCCAAGGCGTCGGCTGTGCTCGTGCGACGCCATGGGATCTACGTGTGGGGCGACTCGTGGGACGCCGCCAAGCGCCACGGCGAGTGTCTCCACTACCTCTTTGAGGTCGCGCTCGAGATGCACCGACGCGGAATGGACTGGACCGCGCCGCCGCCGGGTGTGGAGGAGAAGAAAAACAACAAGCAGGCAAAGCACAAGTACGTGCTGCTGGACATTGAAGGCACGACCACGCCAATTACGTTTGTCCACGACGTGCTGTTTCCGTTTGCACGCGACCACGCCCACGCGTTCTTGACGCGGACGTGGGAATCGCCCGCGACTCAAGCCGATGTCCAAGCGTTGCGCGATCAAGCCGCTATCGACCAGAAAGACACGACTCTCACCACCGTCCCTGCGGTGGCGGCTGCTACCGAAGCAAAAGACGCGGTCATCCGCTCGCTCGTGGCCTACGTCCACTGGAACATCACGGCCGACCGCAAGATCGCGTCGCTCAAGCAACTGCAGGGCCATATTTGGGACGTCGGGTACCAAAACGGCGACCTTAAGAGCGTCGTGTTTGCCGACGTCCCACGCTTCCTCGAGCGCATGACCGCTGACGGCGTGCGTGTGGGCATCTACTCGTCTGGCTCGCGCAACGCCCAGCGCGCGCTCTTCAAGCACTCGGACCACGGCGACCTGCGGCACTGCCTCAGTGTGTACTTTGATACCAAAGTCGGCCACAAGCGCGAGCCTGAGAGCTACCGGGAGATTCTCCAGAGCCTCGGCGTCGACAGCGGCGCGGACGTACTGTTTGTGACCGACGTGCTCCAAGAAGCCGAGGCTGCGCGCGCCGCAGGGATGGACACCGTGCTCTCAGTGCGGCCAGGCAATGCGCCATTGCCAGCGGACCACCCGTTCCGAGAGGTCCGGTCGTTTGACGAGCTGTAGAAATTAGGAAAAAATGACGAGCGGGAGAAGAGAAGAGAGGAGAGGAGGGGAGATTGAATACACCGTGTCAGCGTCTATCCTGTGGGCACGACCTTGTGGGTCATCTTTGGCAGCCGCCGCGGCGCGTAGAGTGGCTGTGTCTCCATCTTGGGGACGAGTGGTGATGGGTCCACTGAGGTATCAGGAAGGTCTTCACCATGAGATGTCTCCTCCTCCTCTTTATCAGTAGTGACCGGCGTGACGTCAGTATGAGAATCCATGGGGCCGTGCCCGTGTTTCTTCTTGTGGTGTTTGTGGTGGCGATGGTGGTGGTGGCGATGGTGGTGACGCGCGTGGCTCGGGGGGTCAGAGGAGTCGGGCTGCATGCCTGCGTTCTCCAGGGTCTCCTTCGGTCCCTCTCCCATTATCCCCTCCGGCTCCGCACGAACCAATCCCCCTACCTGCTGCTGCACTAGCGAACTCGTCTCCTCTTCCTCTTCCGCCTCTGTCGTCGCTGCCTCCTCTGGCACCCCGCTAGTCTCCCTGTCCGCCGCTCGATCCTTGTCTCGACTCCCCAGCACTGCCACCTCGGGCACCATCTTGCGTCGCAGTTTCTCCAGCTTGTCCCGCTCGTTGCGCCGTCGCCAGCGCTGCACGTAGCCTTTCATCGTGGCCTCGACCAGCATCTCGGCGACCTTGGCACGGTAGATAAAGATCTGCTTGACGCGGTCGCGCTGCTGCTCGTAGGGCAGGCATCGGATCCCCAACTGGTGAATACAGAGCGCGCGCAACAACTCGTTAAAGAACGGCCGCTTGGAGCGCTGCTGCTGCCAGCTCTCGAGCAGCGCTTGGGTCTGCGACCGCAATTGGAGAAACGCTGCGCGGTGCTGCGTCTTGTCGACGCGCAGGCCCGGCGGGAGCGCGTGCAAGAACGCGCCGAGCTGCCAGAGCGGGAACGCGCCGTCGTTCCCGAGGTCAAACGTGAGGAACACTTGCTTGTAGGTCTCGAAGTCCTGGAGTGAGATGGGACAGACATCGTCTTGGAGGTAACAACTCCGAAAGTTTTCGAGCACAACGGCAATAAAGAGGTTGAGTAGGAAAAACACCACGAGCGTAATGTACGTGACAAAGAAGAGCACGGCCGCCACGGGGCTCCCGCAGTCGGACTCGTTCTTGCCAGTCACCGGGTTATTGCGCTCGACGCAGAACGGTGTGGACACCATGCAGTCGGTCATCGTGAGGTGCCAGTCGTCGCCGGCCATGATCTGGAACAGCAGGAGAAATGACGACCGGAAGCTCCGGAAATTCGAGAACCGGTTCATGCTGTCGCCGAGCCGCACACCACCAAAGAGCTGGCGCCCAACAACCGCAAAAATGAAGAAAATCATGAAAAGCAGAAAGAAAATGTGCCCAATGGGCTTGAGGCTCGCGCGAAAGGTCTGGAAGACAGCGTAGACGCCGCGGTTCAAGCGGACAAACCGGAGCACGCGCATCATGCGAAAGACGCGGCCGGCTTGGATGAGGCCGTGGATACCAGTCGCCAACGAGTAGGCCGCGAGCGAACCGCCGAGGATCAGCAGTTCGAACGCACCCGTCGAACTGAGCACGTAGTACTGTCGAAACGCCACGATCTTGAGCGCTGCCTCGGTGAGAAAGATGGCGAGAAAGAGCATCTCAATGACCTCAAACGACGTGGACTGGGCGGCCAGATCGACGTCGTTTTGGCTCGAGTTCTTCGACGGATTGAAAAGGAGGAGCGCGACATTGAGGAGGATCGCGACCGCGATCGTGCGACCAAAGTACCGGTGCTGACAGAGGTCGTAGAGCATGTTTTGGGACCGCGTCGATGGCCGCGGGATGCGCGTGAGTGGCTTGAGCAAGAGCACAAACTTTTCCAAATCGACCCACGACTTTTGGCTCTCGGTGAGGATCTGCGTGCCGTTGTTGCGCTGGAACTGCTCAACCAAAACGCCGACAAAGAGGCGGATTACAAAGAGTGCACCGACGTACACGTAGAGAACGAAAAAGAGCGCGTTCAAGGGCGACTGGTTGGCCAGCGGCTGCTGGTTCCTGCCCGTAATGTCCATGGCGAGGAACGTCTTGTCGATCCACTTGAGAGACGTCATCTCCAAGAGCGTGAGGAACGCCGCGCCGATGTTGTCGAACGAGAACCGCGCGTTCTGCCACACGCGCGGGACGAGGAAGTCGTCGGACGTAAAGAAACCGACGCACTCGTCCATGGTGGGCATCGCTGGGTCGTTGCACGAAAAGAAGAGACCGCTAAAGAGCGACCGCCCGACGACGCCAAAGATGATGTACACGATCGCACAGAGTCCAAACACATTGCCGACGTGCGGTAGCGACTGCGCGACCGCGCTAAGGATGAGCTTCATTTCGTGGTGGTGGTTGAGGATCCGCAGCGGCCGCAAGACGCGGCCGGCGCGGAAGACCCGCGTGAGACTCACTGACGAATCGCTGAAGTGGGCAATGAACTCGTCGGCGAGCGTGAGCGTCAAGAGAAAACAGTCGAGTTGGTTCCACTTGTCTTCCATGTAGGCCTGTTTCTTGACGTACCCCAACGCTTCGTCGCGCCGAATGAGCTGGACCGTCAGGAACTCCCAGCCAAAGCCGTGGGCTCCGATTTTGGCAATGAAATCAATGAGGAAAATGCCGAGAGCTACGCGATTGCAGACGCTCAGGGCCAAGAGGCGATCTTCACTTGGCGAATGCGTGAGGATCTCGGGGTGTGGGTCGTCCAGCATGAGCGTGACGCAGCTCACGAGGATCATGAGCTGCACAACGCGGTGGAACGCGCGGCTCGTGGCGACGCGCTGGCTCAGCACTCGGCCCCGGGCGAGCACGCGGTCGGCAAAGAGACGCTGGAGAGGACGCCCCGCCCTTGGCCCATGCAAGTCTCCGGATCTTCCGGATTCACCGCTGGACCCGCCTGTAGCACCGGAGCGAGTGCCTTGTTTTCCCGTGGCATCGAGCCCCAAGAACATGCGCAGCTTGACATTGCTGACATTGTCCAGCTGCTCCATTTCGCCAAATGCGCGGACGCCTTGCTCTTCGATCTTCTCGTAAATGTCCAGTTCTTTCGGGATCGCAATGATCTGCTCGAGCTGCAGTTGATACGCTTCTTCTTCCGAGATGGAGAAGTTCTCGAGAATGACAGCAATAAACAGATTCAGGAGGACGTACTGCCCGATAATAAAGTTGATAATCAGAAATGGTACGAGGAGGCTATGGGGATCGTCGGCGTCCACGGCGTCGTAGGTAATCGAGGCCCACTGATCAGCCGTGATCACTTGGAGCAGCGTCAAAAAGGCGCGGGGGAATGTGTCGAAATTCCACCGCGGGACGTTGCCATCGCGCGTGAGATGGCCGCCGCCAAAGAGCTGCATGGCCCAGATCGAATTGACGACTTGAAAGAGAATGAGAAACGCCACGACATCGAGCACACCACGCGAGGATTTGACGACCGACTCGATGAGCTTGCGCGTGCCATCCCACTTGAGCATGAGCCGACTCACGCGGAGTGTCCGCAACGACGAGACGCTGTTAAGCCCCGAGAAGTTGGCGTCGGGAAGGTTGTTCAAGACGATATTAATACTCGTGCACAGTACAACGATCAGGTCAAAGAACCGCTCAGTGCTCCGGAGGTACCGCCGGAGACCGCGCATGGCGACGATCCGCACGAGCATTTCGCAGAGAAAGATAGCGCCAAAGAGGTACTCACTAATCGACAGAAGGACCGTGATCCACGCCGGCATACCGCGGTACTCAATGAGTAAAAAGGCCGTGTTGACAACAATGCAGATCGTAATGCAGTCGTCAAAGCGCTTGGAGAGCACGGTGCGTTGAAAGGTAGCAAACCACGTCGATGTACTGTCGCTTGGGTCAGTTGCGTGATGGAGCACGTCGGCGAGGGACGAGAACGGCGCGTGGTGGACCAGAAACTTGGCGGTCTGGCGGCGCGGCGACCGCGAGAGCGACCACGTGGACAGCGCCAGCGACCCCCGCGTACTAGGAGCTGGGACGGTCTCTCCCTCCCCAGCCAACGGATCTCTTCCCTGCATAGCCTCCTCCCTCTCCCCCTCGTCCTCGCCATTAGCAGGACTGGTTGGCAAGGCACTCGCTTTCGCGGCGCCACTGGACCGCGCGAGCAAAAAGTCGTCTACGGGCGAAGCGTTCTGCAGCAGCTCGAGCGTCGCGTCGACCGTGAAATCGTGGAGCGAGTGGAAGCGATGCGTGCGCGCCAAGAGCGTCGTGATCTTGGACGGTTTGCGGTGGTCGCTGCCAATTCCATTCGCCCCTTCGTCTATCGGCTGCTGCTGCTGTTGCTGCTGTTGCTGCTGTTGAATGGATTCTTCAATCGCGAGCGTCGCGCCCATGATGAGACTCACTCGTGTGGCTTCCTCCAGCGGATCCATCTTGATCATCGAGCCGCGCGTCCGCCGCGTGGTCTCGTCGTCGTCGTCGTCGTCTTTGTGGGCGTCGCTTTTCGTGGGCGACGTCTCGACCGAAAAATTCATAAACGACGTCGTGATGACCGCGACAAATAGATTCACGACGAGGAACACCATGGACGCGACGATCGCCACAAAAAACAGCGCCGAAAAGCCCGAGGTCGCTTCGACAATGGGCTGCATAATGTCGCTCACCCATCCGTCTTGGGCGACCACGAGGAACACGAGAAAGAGCGACGACAGCCCCGAGTCGAAGTTCACGTGGGCCGACGACGGCGACACGCGGCCGCAGGCGAGCGGCGGGAGGCAGCTAGCGTTAGTCGCGCAATACTGCGTCGGCACGGCCAGCCAGATTTGGTCGTTTGACGCGATTGCGCACTGGTGACGGAACGCGCCTTTGTAGGCCTCCAATCCAAAGATCGAAAACGCGAAGAGGAAAAAGAGCGCGAGCGTACCGACGTTGGCGAGGAACGGAATCGCGCGCGCGAGCGACCGGAGTATGCGCCGCAAGCCGCCATAGAGCGTGAGGCACCGGACTGTTTTGAGGCCGCGGAGGATGCGCCACGGATGGCCAAACGCATAGCTGAGGAGACTGAGCGCAAGCAGCGCGAGGTTGAGGATGCGGACTACGCGTTTGCTGCGGCCAAAGTAGGCACTCGGTCCTGTAAACCAGCCAAACGCGAGGCTCTTGAGGACGACCTCGAGAAACAAGAGCAGCGTGCAGCCGACGTCAAGCCACGTGAACGATGTGATCTCATCGCCCGTGCGTTCGTCCATGGCGAGCGCGACGACGTCCAGCATGACGACGCTGTAGAGCAGCGTACGGAAGCGCGACGTCTTGATGTGGACGCGGAGCCACTGGCGCCAAGGCGCCACGTGCGACGCGGCATGGGGTGAAGCTCCGACGACGTTCTCTGCTATTCGGTCTTTACCGTCTGACAATGGGCGGCGGTATAGGTGGAGGCACTTGACTTTAAACTTGTCGAGCCGCGTAGTCTCGCGCTGCGATCGCACGAGCGCGTGAAGATTGGCGTTGGTCAAAAGCGCCGAGGTCTTGCGGATCTTGAGCTGGTCTTCGAGCGACAAGCGGTGGCCATGGGGATGGCGGCGCTGTGATTGTGGTAGAGGCTGGTTTCCCTCGCCACCAGTGCCGACGGCCGACTGGTACACCAGCGACGGACGCGTGGAGCGGGCACTGGCTGCTGCCGTTGGGACTCCGAGGTCGCTCGTGTTGTCAACCGCGACGCGCGCCGACGTCGTCGTACCGCGTGTGGTTCTCCGACTCATCTGTAAATCCCTAGAACCCCGTTGCTCCCATAAGTCTCTCCTCCCGTCCGTCGACGCGGGGTTACGAGCGGCCGTGCGTCCTACGTCCTCGCTCACACGCACGTGTGTTGGTCGGCAAAGCCGTTTCCTTCTAGGTCTTTCGCGAGTCTATTTCCAGATACGAGTACCCCCGAAGCTGCCACGTCCGACTCTCCATAGAATAGACACAATACTAGTATATATATTCCGCTGGTTCACACTCTCCCATTCTGTATCTCTATGCCGACACGTTTGCGGCCTGTGCGACAAAGTCCTTGGCGAGCTGCTTGACGTGCTCGACGCTCGCGCGGTCGCCGTGCGTCTGCTCAAACGCTAGGAATTTCTTGAACAGGAATTTCATTTTCTTGGTCGTGAAGTCCATCGCCAACAGCCGCGCAAAGAGCGCGCGGACGTGCGCGACGTCGCCGCCGTTAAACTTGATTTCCTTGTCCAAATATACGTTCCAGAGATCCAGGCGCTTGGGGTAATTGGCCAATACGCCTTCAAAGATCGTCCGCGCCTTGTCAAGCTCATCGTGCTCAAACATGAGCTGCCCGTACTTGAGAATCACGGCCAAGTGTTTGTGTGGCGCCAACGCCTGCAGGGCTTTCTGGAGCGTTTCGGCGGCCTTGCCCGTGTCGGCGCCGCGGGGAAGGTGGTGGTGGTCACTCACATAGAATTGGAGCGCACGGATCCAGCTTTGTTTCGACTTGCGGAACTTTTTCTGAAGCGTCGCGAGCGTGGTTTCGGCGTCGCGCGTCTCGTGCGCGCGCGCGTAAATGTCTACGAGCTGGAGGTAGACGCGCTTTTTGTGGTTCACGCGGAGCGCCGAGTTGAAGACGCGGAGGAACGACGCTTCGTCGCCAAAGTCGTGCTCCAAGTTGAGGTACGCGACCCACACATTGAGCTTTTCTTTTTCGTCGCGGAACGACACAGCCGAGGTCGCGCGGATCGCGACGTCGCGCGCCATGGCGACCTGCGTGAGCGACACGTGGAACGCCATGTACTGGATCCAGAGGAACGAGCTCTGGGGCGTCACAGCCAGCAGCCGCTCGAAATCGTCGGCGGTTTGCGGGCGGTCGTCGTGGCTCGCCAGTGCTTTTTCGCGAAGCGCAATCCACTCGTCGGTCTGCTTCTTCTGCTTGTGCTTGAGCTGCTGCGCCTTTTTCTTGTCGCTCTCATCGTCGGAATCCGAATCGGAGTCAGAATCCGAGTCGGCGTCGCCACTCCGTTTCTTGCTTTTGTGCTGGTCCAGGACGTTGGCAAAGCCGTCCCACGTGAACGCAACCGACTTGGAGGTGGCCGCGGCGTCCTCGTCCTCGTCCTCCTCTTCCGAGTCGGACGACGGCAGTTCGTCCTCGTCATCCACATCCATCGGCGTCGCCTTGGGCAGCGCCGTCTTCTTTTGCTTCTTCACGGAAACCGGCTCCTCTTCCTCCTCTTCCTCTTCGTCATCGTCCTCGTCGTCCTCCTCCTCTTCATCCACCTCCATGGCTTCAGTCTCCTCTTCCTCCTCTTCCTCTTCCTCCTCTTCGTCCGAGCTCTCGGGCTCGCCTTCAAAGTACGACGGCTTGAGTCCAAACGACACGCGGAGATCCTCAATCTTCAGAATCTTGGCCTTGACATAGTCGCCCGGCGAGAAAATCTGGTCCAGCGACTGCGTCACGCGCTCGTCGGCGATTTCGGAAATGTGACAGAGACCACTGATGTTGCTCTTTTCAATCTTGACAAACACGCCGTACGTCTGGACCTTGGTGATCGTGCCTTTGACCGTGAGCCCGTCGCGGAGGTCGCTCCACTTGACCATCGCAACGTTTTCGGACACGACCGAGGCCTTGAGGCTTAACTCCAACCCCTTGTCCGTGGCCTTGGTCACACGGCCGACCACCAACTTGCCAGGAGGGAATTCTTTGATCGGGTCCTTGATGAATTCGTCGCTGAGGTCGCGCAGCAACACACGCGCCAACGTCGTGCGGTTCACGCGCAAGAAGCAGCCGCTCGTGGTCGTGGATGCCACAATTGCCGTCACGAGACTGCCGACCATGTACGCCGGCGGTGTCTGCGCGACGTACTCCTTGGCGTCGGCCACGGCGTCGGCCCGCAGCGACAGATCAATGTGTGCGCTTTCGCTTGCGAGCACGACGCACTGGACAAACTGGCCGTGCGCAAACTGCGGAAGCGTGTGCATGCTGTTCTTCCACTGCGGTGTCGGCAAGAGCTCCGTGATATCGGCACGGCCAAACGTATGGACGCCGAGCTGCACCATCACGGCCGGCGCCTTGAGCACCGAGACCTTGGTCGTGATCATGCCGTTGACAATCGCACCGGGCTTGAGCGTCGCGGCATCGACCGACGCACGAATGAGCGACAGATCAATGTGTTTCTTGTCTTCGTCCACGCCAACGATCCATGCCTTCACACGCTTGCCGACGGGGAATTGCTGGCGAAAGGCCTTGAGCGTCGTAACGTCCTTGGCAAGTTCAATCGCACTAGCAAACGCCACCACGCGGTGGCTTAACCGCACGAGCAGTCCGTCGGCTTCCTGTTCCACGACCACGCCTTCAACGGCAGTGCCGGCCTTGAGGAGCGCGCGACCGGCGCTGCCTTCCTGCCAATCCGCACGCACAAGCGACTGGATCGCGTCGTTCGCAATGTCCGACGCGCGCAGCGACAGACTGAGCGCGCGAAAGTTGACCACGTTGGTCTCGCTCACGGGCTTGCGCTGGTTCGCGCCCTTCTCGACGACCGCGAAGACGCGGCCCTGGACGACCATGTTAATGTTGAAGCGATCGAACGGGTGGTCGTCTTTGTTGTCGTCGTTTTCGTCGACGTCGACAACTGAGACCGACGCCACGACCTTGCCGCACTTGCTCGAGGCCTTGAGCTTGATCTCGAGCGAGTTTTCCTTGATGCCCACGATGCGGCCGGTCACGAGCTTGCCGAGCGCCAAGTCGTCGCTCGCGTACTTGGGCAAATGCTCGGCGTTCTCGTCTTTGGGCGTCTTGCTCTTTTTCGATTTGGACGATTTCTTCTGGGCCGCTAGGAGCTCATTGTCCTCGTAGACCAGCAATGGCAAACCATCGAACGGCGTCTTCTTGTTGTCGACGAGCGAGCTAAGCGCCGAGACGGCGACAACGCACGAGGGGACAGTCGTCCCGATCTCCAGTTCCGCATTGGCGCACGACCGCGACGGACACCAATAGTCGGCGATTTGGAGCACCCCAATCTGCTGCGACGGAATTTTGGCCTCTGCGTCGCCAACCGCTACGACCGCGTAGTTGTCGCGCACCGAAACAATCCGCGCGTCCGAGAACGACGCGCCTTTGGCGACCCGTGTCTTTTGCTTGCGGGCTTTTTTACTGCCCGAGGCGACAAGCGATGCCTCGACCGCGCCATAGTACACGCTCTTTTCAAAGTCATAGTCCACAAGTAGCAGCTTGACCTTGTCACCTTGGTCCCACACCGCCGCGGTCTCCTCGGCCACGCCTGGCACAATTATTGTGAACGGCGCGTCTTCGTCGTCGTCGTTTGCCAGTGTGAATACGGCACCGTATGGACGCAGCCCGAGGTACTCGGCCTTCTCGGTCTTGCCCAGTGCGTAAGGCGTGTCAGTCGACTCGGCGGCAGCCGCACATTCTTTCAAGTACGCCTCCAAATACGACGGCATCGACACGCCCTTTTTGAGCGACGCATAGTCTCGAAAGCCCACGACAAACTGCTGCTTGTCGGTCTCGACTTTTTCCACACTGCAGACAACGGTCTCGCCAATTTCAAACAAACCGTCTTCGACTTCGGACACAAACTTGGCGCTGAGAAACGCTTTGGGCGCGAGCGCAGTGAGGTTGTTGAGGAAGCGCACAAAGACGCCGCGCGTCGGACTCACAGACGCGACGAATCCGACCAGCAGCTGCCGCTCGTGGACCTGGTCAATTGTCCGCGGCAGGTGCTTGGTATTGGCGGCGCACTGGACTAGCAACGGCTTTTTCGAGAGGGTGAGCACGCCGTCCTTGGCGACCGACAGCACGACGAGCGGCTCCGTGAGGACGTCGCCGGCCTCATACTGTTTCACGTGGGTCTCCACGAGCGCCGTCTGACGGGGAAAGTCGGTGAGCTGCACAAACGGCAGTACGGCCTCAAGACCGTCGTCGGTCTGGACGCGGAACGCCGCGGCCTCGACTTCCAGTACCTTCACGTTGGAAATCACACGGCCCACGAGAGCCTGGTTCACCTGGGTCTCACTAGCAGTCGTCGAAGACGCAGAAGCACGCGACGACGCTGCCGCCTTGGCGGCCGTCCCCGTGAGGTCAAACGTGAGCATCAAGCGCTGCTTGGTCAAATCGCAGCGCGTCACACAGGCCTTGACAATCTGCCCCACAACGTAGGCCTCGTCCAACTTGGCAATGCCGGCTTGGTGCAGCAACGCCGCGGGGACGAGCCCATAGACGTTGTTGTAAAAGCTCACGACGACCCCGTACTCGGCAATCTTGGTGATGTAGCCTTGCGCGACCACGCCTGGCTTGGCCTGTGCGTACGCACTCAGAATGAGCGAGTCGTCGGCCTCCAACAGCGCCTTTTTCATGGTCAAATAGGTCTTCTTGGCCTCCAGATCGACCCGCAAGACGCGCGCGTCGACCATTTTGCCGACGCTAAACTTGCTGTTGGTCGGCACATCCTTTTTGATGTGCTTCTTCTTGTTAAGCTGCACAAACGGCGGTACGTGCTGGGCCGCCACGACGCCGCGCACGCCTTCGCTGATCTCGAGCATCACGCCCCACGCTTCGATCGCCAAGATCTTGGCTTTGAGTTTGAGCCCGGGCGTGAGATCTTTGTGGCGCAGCACGGTCTGGTTCAGCGACGACGTTTTGCAGCTCACGTTCACAATCGCATCGAAGGGCGCAAAGCCAATCACGCGGCAGTCGATTTTCGTACCGACCGTGAACTTTTTCTCGAGCTTGTCGAGGTGGCCGTCGGCCGCGTTCGAAATGTGGACGTACGCCGGCTGGAACGCCAGCCAATTGAGGTTCTTCTTGCCGTCGTCGGCGTCGTCTTCGTCCGTCTCCATGGGTTCGTCTTCGTCCTTCTTCGTGCCACCAGCGGCCGACGTCTTCTTCTTGTGGCCCGCTGCGAGCGACAGCAGCATCCCAATGCCGGCATCAATGCGCTCGATCGATGCGTGTTCAATTACATCGCCGACAACAAACGCTGGCTCCACGACGCTCATGTGGACGACGTGCGGTGCCATCGACAGCGTCACGACTTTGCTGCTGCGGTCCACACTCACGATCCGCGCACGGCCTTTGAGTCCGCGACGGTATGCGTCGTCCCAGCCGAGCTGGCACGGATTGCTCAAGTGGTTTTGCTCGACAGTCGCACTGAAAAACGTGAGGAAGTTGACGCGGAGACCGTTCGCCAGCACGTCGTCGACGCGCACGTTGAGCAGCATGCCGGGCACGAGCTGCTGCATCGTGAACGCGTCGCCACGCGTCACGGTCTTGAGCGCCTGCGCGCGGTCGGGTGAGAGCGTCACGGTCGCCGTGTGGGAATTCACGTGCGTGACCGAAAACAGCAACTGCTGGCCCTTGGAAAGCGTCGATAAACCAGCATTGTCCAGCTCGCGCTGCGGCGCAAACGCCGTGAGGCCGCGGACACCGAGGTTCACGATCGCACCGTGGTCTTCTAGCGACACGATCGAGCCGAAGACCGTCATGCCTTTGACGACGCTCTCGGGCGCGAGCTCAGCGTGGAGAAGTGAGAGCCGCAACGAGAGCCGGAGCTTCTTGGACGCGCCGTCCTTGGCTTTGCTGAGCACGACACACGGCACAAACTGCCCGACGTGAAAGATCTGCGCAAGCGCCGGCAATGGCTCGATTTCAAGCTCGGTGCCTGCGCCTGCGTCGTCGCGCTGCGTCCGCTTGCGCGTCGCCTGTTCGTTCGCTTTCTCCTTTTGTTGCGTGGCGTAAAACGCGTGAAATTCGTCCGAGACGTCGTCGAGCGCGACGACGCCATTGAGCTTGTTCGGCAGACTCACGAGCAGCTCCGTGTCAGTCACTTGGCGCACGCAGCCGAGCACGAGCAGCCCTTTCGTGAGCGCCTTGTAGGTCAGCACAACCGCAAGCTCAGGCTTTTCCTTGTCCGCCTTGGAGTCGGCACTCGTGCTCGATACCGGTGCGCGCATCTTCTTGAGCTTGTGCTCGCTCGTCTTGTCCTGCGGTGGCTGCTGCTGCTGCTGCGCGAGGCCCTTCTTGCCAAAGAGCGCGTCCACATCGGTGGCCGTGGGGTCTGTCGGCGTGGCTGCCACAGCACTGGCGACTGTGGTGTCGTCGCCCGTGGCGGTCGCGTGCTTGCGTTTCTTCCCTGCCGCAGCATTAGACGCAGAAGCCGCTACGACGGTGGGTGGCGCCGTCAGTGGCTGCGTGGACGGCTTCTTGCCGCGCGGAAAGCTCGTGGTCGCGGCCATCTTCACGAATGTTGCCGTGCCGCTTCGAGGGTTTCAATGGTGTTGACTGCAACCGCGTTGGTTGGTTGGAAGAGAGATGATGGCCTCGACCAGCCATCCACCGGTAGAATACCGGTATTTGAGGGACATTAAGTACGCAGGGAACCAGCAATGCGAAGGTATACAGTATACGTGGTTACGCGGATGGTTACTGTATGTGTATACCAGCCCCGCCCCTGATCAAGTTGAAGTGGATCGCCTGGCCTACCTACGGCAGGAGCGGATCGGACTCGTGCTGCTCGTGGTGACGGCCATTCGGGTGGTCATGGGAAAGCTTCTTTTTCCGCGAGCGCTCGACGGCAAGGCGCGCCTGGTGGTCCCAGTCAGTGCCGAAGAACGCGGCCGAGAAGCCGATCGATGCGGTTACAGCGTACCCCATGAGCATGCCGATCCAAATGCCCACAAAATTACGGCGGCCGTCATAGAGCCCCAAAATATAGGCGCTCGGCACGCCCACGAGCCATGCCCCGAGCGCAAAGCCGGCCATAATGGGCAGCGGTCGCGCCTGCGACTGGAGCACAATCTACACAAACAGAAATGAGCTTTCTAACAGATACTCTTCACTAGCAAAACGTACCATGGACCAGTAGAAAGAGGCAAGTGTGGCGTAGGCAACAGCGCCCATGGCACCGATCTGGCGAAAGTTGTCGATCACAGCGGCGTCGTCCGAGAAAATACGAGCAATTTGACCGATAAACAGCACCATGGCCAGTCCATTGACGACCGACAAAATGGCGATACACAGTGCCGCCAGCTGCGCGACCATGCGAGCATAGCGGCCATTGCCAGCCCCCAAGTGTGCCCCCGACCGCGTGACCGACGCGCCAATGAGCCCATAGATCGGACTCGTCGCGAAGAAAAACAGTTCCATCATCGAGTTGTGCGTGCCCAATTGCACTTCGCCAATCGTGGCGGAAAACAACGCAATCACTTGGAGCTGGGCGTTCTCAAACAGGTTGCCAGCAGCCAAAGGAAACCCCACCGACACGAGCGTCCAGAGCGTCGAGCGGTCCATCGATTGGTGTGGACTCCACGCCCAGCGGCACTTGCGGTCAAAGCGCCGGTACACATGCATGTAATAGAAGTACACGACCAGCCGCAGCCAGAGCGCAATCGCGGTACCGATCGGACAGCCGATAAAGCCCAGTTCCGGGAGGCCAAATCTGCCGTGGGTGAGGCCTGTGGCAAGCACATAGTTGAGGAGGACGGTCATACAATTGATAGCCGTCGTCGGCAGCACGATCTGCTGCGACTGGTAAAAGATTGAGAGCACTTGGAACATGCTGCGCGGCCACATGCCCAAAATCCAGAGCCGACAATAGACCCGCGCGTACGCTGCGACGTGTTCTTTGACGCCGACCAGCAGCAGTAGCTCCCCAAGGTTCCACCAGAGCAGCGCCATGGGGACACACATGACCGAGAGCATGGTCGCTGTAAGTTGTCCATACTGCGTGAGAAGATGGTAGTTCTTGGCACCAAACGCTTGCGAGCAGAGCGCGTTCATGCCGGCGTTGAAGCCCTGCATGAACACGAGCGTGGAAAAATCCATCGACATTTGCGAGTACGCAACGGCCGCCAGCTGGTCGACGCCGAGATGGCCCATGATGCTGAGCTCTGTAATGGAGATCGCAAAGAAGCAGTAGGTCGAGAGCATGCTGGGCAGCGCCAGCCCCAGCAGCGCGCGGAGCTCGTGCGCGTACGTCGGCATCACGAGCGAATGAGACGCTTGCCAGTTCCTTGGCGTGTTGGAGAATGCTGAGTTCGTTTCGAAAGGGTAACCGATGGATTATGATTATGAATTAGGGATTATGGTGTACCCACTGTGGGTTACGTTTGCCGTCATCACATTTTGCCTATTGTGCCACTGGTGATTGGCGTCAACATGATGACAAAGGGAAACCAAGACACGCTCCGCGTGCGTTTCCTCAGCTTTGACGCCACTGCGCACGTGTTCCTTCTGGTTATAAGCAGTCACTCGCATCACTCGTCGGCTCCTGCAAAACGACGCGACATTGGCGACTTCCAGGCGCTCGATCGCGCCGTCGCACACGGCGCGAAGTCTACTGATGCCACGACAGCGGCAGTGCCGCGGCTCTCGCTGCGCCGGCTCAAGAAGCTTACAGAGACCAGTTGGCAACGTGACGACGCTACCGCTGGGTGGCGGCGTGAGCTCCAGAAGAACGTTGCGGCCTGTGAGCAGTGGCTCGAAGTCGCGCTGACCGCGGCCGACGCGTCTATGCGGTTACGGTTTGTCGACGACGATGCGTTTGCGGCCCACCACCGCACGCGAGCCGAGCTTCAGCAGCGATCCCAACGCGCGAAACAGCTGCAGCAGTACTTTACGAGTGAATCATTGGTGCAGTACGTGGTGGCAAGGGTACGCGACGTACTAGCAGACCAACGACTCCCTCGTATCGACAGCGAGCACGTGCTGTGGGTCGAGCCGTCGTGTGGCGACGGTCGCATCATCGAGGCTCTGGTGGCCGCCGGTGCAAAGCACGTTTTGGGGTGTGAGCTGGATGAACGTGTGTGGGCAATTGCACACGCCAAACTTGAGCACGTACAAGGTGTGACGATCCACCACGGCGACTTTCTCACGTCCAGTCCACCACCAGTCATAACAGAGACGACAACGACGACCACAATCATGGCGGTCGGGAACCCACCGTTTGGGGACGACACAGCCACGTCGGCCAAGCGTGATCTTGTGGCAAAGTTTGTGGTCCACAACATACGTGTCTGGCGCGCGCAGCTCGTGGCGTTCATTGTTCCGTCACGCTGCGCAAAGCCAACTTACCTCGAGACTTTGTTGGCGGCAATGAACGGCGAGAGTGATGCCGACCAACAGACAGCGCATGGTGAAATCCGTGACAGCACTACGTGGTCGGTCGTGGTGAACGAGCCAATCGAAGACTGTACGTTCGAGTTTCAAGCGACCAAGCGCGTGAAGCAACCCAGTGCGTTTGTCGTATTGGCGTTGCACCCAGCGGAGGTTACTGAAACAGCGACGAGTAAAAAAGCTGTGTCCCAGCAATTTGGATCTCCTGGGCATCTTGGTACAAGTTGCGCCGCAAGTGGCGCCGCACAATGTTGATGGGGTCCTGTCGCATAGCTTCCCACGCGGCTTCGTCTTCTAAGAACTGGTCGCGATAGTGTGCTAGGCCTTGCGTATGGGATTCGGCGCGTTGGCGAATCGCTGCGCACCGGACAAGCAGATCGTGCGAGTCGACGTGATTGAGCGGATCGCGCGCGGCCTGTTCGACTGTCTCGATGGTGCGGAATTTCGCATTGACGGACCCGCTGTGCTGTTTCCTAAGCGTCTCTTTTGTAGAAGGAGCCGATGCACGGGTTGTTGGTGCTGCAGATGCTGGACGCTTATCTGTGGTCGCTGCCACTGGAGGAGACGATGGGGTGCGAGTCTTCTTGGCCGGGTTGCCACGCCTCGTCGCCTTGCTATGTGTCGCTACACGATTTCGGGAAGTTGGTTGAGCCTCCAAATGAGATTTTGTTTGGTACCCTCCGGTTGTGTCCCATCCAGCGTCGACTCCAACATCGATGATCCCGGATTCATGAACGCACTTGTTCTGTGCATGCTGAGTCGCGGCTCGCCGCTGAGCCTCTTTGGCTCTCCAGTTGCGAGCTTGCCACGGCGAAGGCTACAAGACAAACGGATGCATCATTAACCTCGGCACAGTCTACTCCTCGTATTCTCTAAACTCAAAAGACGTACCGTCGCGTGTTTCGCGGCCTCGGCCATCCATTCGCGATCAGCTTTGCGTGCGGCTTGCTCATTCGAGTAGAAGATGTTGGACGCGATGAGGTCGAGTCGATGGCGATGCAATGCCTGTTCCAGAGACGCGCGCTCGTGTTCAATCGCCTTGGCGTCTGTGTCGATGAGCATCTGCATCATGCGTTTCTCCTGCTTCTTGTTGAGGAGAAGCGCGTTGGCAAGATCAACGGCGTTACGAAGTTTGGTCTTGCTGAGCGAGTCATCCAATTGCGTTGCGACAACGTCCAGCGGGTCACCACAAGTGGCCCCGTCGTTCACGTAAGTTTCCAGTAGCTTGCGAGTGTATTGTCGCTGCTCCATGTGCTCGTTCAAGAAAAGCTCCCCCAAGGCCGCCTGCATGTCGCGATTGTCGACGGACCCAGCAACTTGTGGCGGCGATTGTCGAAGAAACTTCTCGAGCTGTTCGTATTTTTTGTCGTCCAAGTTCTTGTTGAATTTGGACGCAAGAGATGTACGCAGTTCCAAAGCGGCAGTGGAGATAGGAGCCACAGCAAGTGCCATGTGCTCGTGCAGAGACGGAGCCGACATGGATGACGAGAGTGATTCTCCAGGGGAACACGTAGGAGGACAGAGCGTATCAACTGCTCGGATTGTGAGTCGACGCGAACGTTCCGCTTGTGCGATACTATCTAGATAAACACTCGAGTCGAAGAAGTGGTCGTCTCGTTGCAGATTGCTCTCGACGCTTTGCCTGCTGCGGTGTCGAATGTACTGCCGGTCGTCGCCCGTGAGTGTGTCAAACGATCGGATGGGGTAGTTCCACTCGTCGATTAATGGAACCACGTCCTCATGGAATGAAGGCGTCGGCGATTCCCGAATTTTGACGGATTGCTTTTTGCGCTGTTCGCTTGCGAAAAGCTGGTGGATCATTTCCTCAGTATCAACACCACTCGCTACCCTTTCATCGTCGCCACCTTGCTCACTCATGTCATCACGTTCGTCATCATCTTCCACAAATCCGCTGCTGTCGACGTCAATCTGGTAGCGCTGGATGACTGTCGCCGCCGGTATAGCTGCCGACTGCTTCGACTGTTTGATAAGCTCGTTGGCTGTCATTCGGCTCCCGTCGGCTCTTCGACCCAGTGCCGAGTTCGATGCGACCATCGACCGATCGCTGCGTATATCATGTGCTAGCGCAGCGTGGCCATGACTTTGTGGACTGAAGTATTCGATTGCTCGCCCTCGCTCGCGTTCCACCGCTTGGATTTCGTCGTCCATGATCCAGAGCCCGTTGACTTTTTGCACCATGGGAAAACCTGTGAGTCTGGGTAGCCGGTGAACCAAGGTCATGGTCTTTGTCGAGTTGGTTTTGGCATTGCTCATCTTGCGTTTTGGCGCGTGGATTGGTGTCGCGCCTCCCAGCGCTGCCGCCGGAAGAGAGAGGGCGAGCGCTGTCAGCGTCGGGTCATTATGGACCGTGCGAAGCGCCTTGGTGCCACATGCGGCCGCATTGAAAAGTGCCTCAAGAAAGTAAATTCGGTTTTCGAGAAGTCGGAGCGGGTTTGCTGAAACGTTGAGCTCACGAAGCCGCGGCGCCACCGACAGTGCGAGGATATCTTCCAAGACGTACAAGAGATTGTGCTGCAGACGCAGCACTTCAAGTTGCGGGAAATCTCGCACAACCAGATCACCCGGAAACCGTGTGATGCGATTTTGCGACAGGTCGAGCGACAGGAGATTGTGCATGGTGAGCAAATCGCTGGGGACTGCGGAGAGGCTCTGAGCACGGAAGGTCACATTCTGCTCTTTTGCTAACTCAAAAAGGCTCGTGTCTTCTGCGTCTTTCTTCATGACGGCACGGCGCGTGGGAAGGCCGTATTTGATGGGCAACTCATCGCTGTTGCCAGAGACCGGTCCGAAAATACATCAGCATTTGGTGTCGTATCATCAGCTCTTTAAGCAATTTAGGAAGAGTCGCGACGATTCCCTCACACCGCGAAGATCGCGCAAATCTCAAATCTCAAAGTGACAAGAAGCGAGAGCCACTTCGCCACGATGGCATCGTCATTGCTTGACGAATTGCCGTGCTTGCTCGACGAGTCCGATGAACTCATTGCACGACTAAGCTTTTTCTTGAAGCTGCTTTTCTCCCCCCCTCCGACGAACCGTGCTCACCCATCGGATCCCACCCGTGACCCGTATGTTCTCCGGCAGCAGCTTGCTGGCGTTGAGATCGAGTCCGTCGCAAGAAGCTTTGGCAAACATATCCTCATGGCGCCAACGGCCACATCAACACTCGCCGAAAAACTGGATGCGATGCTGCCTTCGCCAGACAGCGCTTCGTATCAAGCGCTGCAAACGCTAGCCGCCAAGGTCTTTCATCTCATGAAGCGCGTGTATCAGTGGCAGCAAACGACATGGGACGAGACGCTCATGCCGTTTTTCGTGGCGAATTCAAGCCACTTGACTTTCGACCGTCATCGCTTGCTCACGGCGCTGGTGCTCACAGGTGTCACCAAGTCGGTCAAGCTTCATCTGCTTTGGTCGTCGTATCCGCACCTCGCTGGCGTTCTCGTGCTTCACTCGTACCTTGACAGCAAGAAGAAGGTGAACGATGGCGCGATTCATGCGCCGCTGCACGAGCCTGAAGTCTATCGCCCACTGGATTTTGTACTCTACTTTGGCTCCAATCCGCTCATTAAGATCCAGCAACAGCTCCAGCAACATCCGCTGGCTCACATTGTCGCTCGGAACATGCTGGAGCTGGTTCTCTCGTGCTTTGACTGCTACGTGGGGTGTCATGACCTCGCTCACCTCAAAAACGGCGGCCGAGTGTTCGAAGTCGATGCCACCGTGATGCAGGGCAGCTACGCATCATCCCCTCTCTTTCAAGACCTGCTCATACTCCCCCAGCTCGTTGAATGGGTACTGTGTGTCGCTCTGTGCTTGCCCCACCAATGGAAGTCCGAGCCGATCCGGAATTCGTCGTGGCAGCTGTGGGATTTCGTTCAGCTCATCGTGCAAGATCGCCTCGTTCTCGTGGTGGCGCGAGATTTGTGGGTCAATATCCACGACTTACTCTTCCAGCAACTCACTTCTGCGCTCTCAAGCAGCGGGACAGCGTCTTCACCGCAGCTACTGCCACTGAAGAAAACCCTGACCAGGCTGAGCAAACAAACGGTTCGATGTGGAGGAGAACGACGGCGGGAACGGCGAGTTTTGGTGGTCTGGTTCCTTCACGATTGCGTCCAGTTGCTGCGGCACAATGGTGGTCTTGCGGCACCCCTGCTCCCCAGATTGCTGGCAGTCATGGCATTGGCGCAAGAAGAGCTGGAATGGATGCTCGCACACCACAGCACCGCGAAATTGGCCCCAACCCATGTCAAGACCAAGCATATGGACCGAGCAGCAAAAAGCTACGAGATTGACCCGGCCAAACTGACGGAGCTTCTGGTATTATACAACGAACTAAGAGCGTTGCTGGCAACGGAGGGCGACTACGTTGGGCGATACTATACTCAATTCATTGCTCGCGGAGACGCTGATGCCATTGCAAAAGAGATCCAACGATTTCTATCGGAAAGCGAAGAGGTTGCCGTCGCGCCCCACGACGCCCACGTGCTTGGGATGTTGCAGAGCTTTACAGATCGAAGACGCTTCCAGCTGGCTGTGGCCGACGCCGGCTTTGCGTCGTGGCGACGTGAGTGGCACCAGCTCAGCATCCATTTGTTGGGTATTAACTCTTCCGTACCAGCTTCCATCACCTGCCTCCTCGATCGCGCGTGTCGTCACGCCAACTATGTGCAAGCATACGACCAGCTTCTTTATAGTGTCAGCTCGCTGTCCAAGTGTTTTTGGTTTCAAGACGCGCTTGATAAATGTGCTCGAGACATCGCCAGTGCGGATTGCGTCGAAACCAATGCTGTGATCGTTGCAATCGTTTTAAACGAGTTGGCGATTGGTCGAGGGGCCGTCGACGAGCTGCTGGAAGCGAGTGAAGCGAGCCACGAAGTTGCGCGTCTAATTCAGCGAGTCGAGATCCAGAAGCTTACACTGGGCGACCAGCTGCAGCGCGCCATCGGCGAGTTCCTCGTGCAAGAAGAAAAAATCTTTGCGCGTCTTAGTCCGCTCCAAATGATCGAGCGCATGGGCAAGCGAAGCTGTCAGAACGGCGTGAGCAGCAGCACCAAAACCGCAGAAAAGGCGGCGACCACAATGCTACTGCTCACACCGGGCATGGAGAGTCGGTTATTGACGACGCCCGATGCCGCGGTCACCAGTGCCCAACCATTGGGCGCTGCGCGAACGCGACTCAGTGCAATTGTGTCACACATGGATCGCCAAGTCGAGGCGCGATCCGGCAGCGATCCATTAGCACTGCGAGAGCTTGTGGCGAGTACGGTGCGCGCGTATGTCGTGGGATTCCTCCGCGGCCTCGTCCAACACGAGCGCCACGGCGGCGACGGCAAACTCACGCTGCGGATCGCATGGGAAGACGGAGCTCGCCAGTGGCGCGCGCTCCGGCGTTGCCTGCAGCACCAGTTCCAGTCGCGCAAATGGGTTGACGTCTCCCACCTTATCGAGTCGACACTCGCGGACGAGTGCGAAGTCGGCACGCATGGAGCGGATCGGTCGCGGTTGATGGACCGCGTGCTCGCGTTCTTCTCGGTGATGCTAGAGACCAAATGCGTTGCGACCACCAAGTCCCACGCAACGCTACTCGCGTCGTTCGCGTCGACGCCCAATTATCTCGTTCACCACGCCGCCCAGCATTCGGAAATGGATCCGCACAAGTACGTCTCGGCTCCGGCGCTCGGGTTTCTGGAAGAAATTGTTGGCCGCGAATCGATCGACGCGGTACGCAATATCGGGGTCGAGTACATAGTGACCCACACGAAAAAGCTGTATCAGAGTTTGGAGCAGGACAAGATCGCGCTGATCCGCTTGAAGCTCGCGTTCCCCGAGGACCAGAACGAGATCCACTTGGCAGTGCGCATCATGGAGACGCTCGACAGCGGCATCGTTCATGAATTGTTGTGTGTGGGCAGCGGCGTCTTCTTTCTCCGGATTCTGGACGTTCGACGACAATCCGGAAATCCAGACTCGATCGATTCAGCTCACAGAGAAGACGGTGTAGGTGATACGCTGCGGCGTCGGCTACGGACGCTGTGGTCGGCGCCACACCACGGTGATTTGGAGAAGGACAACCGCGCGCTGGAGGAGCTGCCTTCGCACGTGCAGACGGTCTGGAACTTGCTGCCGTGGGCGTTTGTCGCAGCATTCTACGGCGCCGTGTGGACCAAGACCAAGTTGCTGCGCACGGCCGACGCGACCTCGACGAACGTACATCTATTGGCGCCGGCCATGGCGCTGCTGGTTGAGACTTTTAATCAGCACCACAGGGACGGCGCAACGGAACGCGACCTGCAGCGCCGCGCGCGTGTGCGGCACGCGGCGCACATTGCGAGCCAGGGGGTGCTGAGTCTACGGCGTGCGGCGCCGGACCTGCCGACACCGGCCATGGTGGCCGTCGCCAAGCTACTCACACGCAGTCTTGCGACTGCAGGTCCGGACGGAGAGCTTCTGGATTGGCTGCCGGATTGCATCCAGGAAATGACGGCGTTTGCGGCGTAAATGAACACGAGAAAAAAGAAAACAATGGAAAAAGTCCAAGATAGGCGAAAAATCGAACGCCCAACCAGAAGTGCTTCGAAAGAAAATCGAACAAGTGTCAATGGGGTTTGTACAGTGCCGTCAGTAAGTAACACGCACTCCTTGTTCGCTTTTTCTCTCGACAGGCTGAACTGCTTTGGCAACACAATCACAAATTTATGGTTGCGACTAAACCGCTGACGCGCCACGGCGCAGTGATTGAGATGGTGTCCGCGGTACAAAGGCAAATGCCCACTGTATCACAAATACCGTGCGACAAAGGCATCGTAAAGTGCTGATATCGCCGTTGACGCTGAGATGGCAGGGCGATTAGACCGCAGTGGATGACTTAGACCGCCTCGCAGCCGCAGCTTCTGGACCGGTAATCGAAGGTCAACAGGCCGCTTTATTCACATGACTAAGGCACGCTGCCTTTGCGGAGCTGACTCTGGAGCCGGATTCAGGCAGAGGGTGCCTGACCTCGAAGGCCGCAAGGCGGGACCACTCCATTGAAGTCCAGTCTGGACCCACCCAGCCTGGCAGGGGTCAGATTGCACAACATCATGCTATGGAATCTGACCCCTTTTGACTGTCCCTACAAGCATGCATAGTCAGCTTGGTGTCGTTGGGCCGCTGAAGCAGAGAACAGCACCGCCTCGGCATTGTCCCTCCCCGATTCCGAGGTACAAACTTGGGTTCAGTTTCAAGTGATTAGTATTCGACCGTGGACTCCTTTACCTTAGTAGCCAAAGTAAATAGTACATTTAGTGCAGTAGAAAGATTGCGCGTCGGAATTTTGTGACGCATCGTGTGTTGCATTTCGCAGCTGGATGGCAGCTCAGGCAAAGAAGGCAGCAGGCCTTGAAAGATGTCGCGGCAAAATTCGACGATGCCTAGTACTCGTGGCACATCCGGCAACCCTTGTTGGGTACAGTGCTGCAGTGTATCGTTGTGTGCTTCAATCCAGTCCGGTCGACTGGCTGCATCAGCTCAGGTGCGCCAAATTGCGTGTGGTGTCGCTCCTCAGGTAGGTGTAACGTTACTGTACAATAGTGAAGACAGCGCAGCCTCCAAACGGTCTGCCACCAAAATTTGACGAATCATCGCTGGAATCGAAAGCGGCTTCATGACGCTGGACCCTTTCAGCGGTACAAGTACACTGATCACCCGCGACCGGGCGTCTGGTTGACCTATTTCACAACCACCGCCGTCCAAATTTACCCCCGACTTCGCCATGGATGAGGGAAGCCCCACCCCTGTGAGAGAACCACACACACTGAACTGCAAGGTGCTCTCTCCCTTGCAAATTACACTGTCCATACTCTCCCACCCTGCCCGCCGAAAGATGACGGCCGTGACCAGTGGAGCGAAGTGTCACAAAGTGGACGCCTGTCCGGCGCGAGCCTGGAGCGCTCGAGTCGGAAACTGGTGGCGCGTCCATACTCTGGACGTGTGCAGCATTTCTGTGCACAAATGTCTGGCCAGAATGATCCAGTGAACAAGTGTTGCGTGCTGCTCATTCTGGCCCATCTCGTTGGTGGAATGCGCCTCGTTTAAGTTCCGAAAACGTTGGACCGCTTTGAGTTAAGTCAGGTGGCGCAGAAGGGCAGGAGAAGCTGGGTCATCATTCCGACACACCCACATTCATTGGTTAAAATCAAGTCAAAATGTTTATGGAGCCTGCGTGATGTCCGCAGCGTTGGGCCTCTTGGCCTGCGGAGAGTCTCAGCATGCAGTTGACGCACACAAAGCTCCCGTCCAGAATCCGGACCTTCGAAGCGACACGCCTGACCCGTGCGCCGGCTGGTCCAGTCGTCTCTCCCCTGGATCCAGGTTGAGAACCCGAGTGCCAAAAAATTGGACATGCACGGGATGACCCAGAACAATTACGTGACTTGTTGCTATAGAGAACGGTTCTTCGGGTAACTCAGTAATAATTGATGGCGAGACTCCATGGTGTGCCCGTGGGCTCAATAGTAGTATACTGTACGGATTACTTAGGGTGGGGGGGTTCACTACGAGGCTATGCTATGGCTATGGGCAATTTACACACGCGTGCGCTTGGCCCGCGTTGTTGGCGCCACGCTATGACTGGGTGGGGTGGCATCGGCTCGCGCACTTGCACAGGACGGCTCCTCACAGCGTCGTCGTCGGCTGCCTCTGACCGGCTCGGTCTCGGCGCGGAGCGACTCGGTGCTCGCGTCGGCAGCCGGCACCGAGACGTCGGCCTCAGCGTCGGTCCCATCGAGCTTGTCCATGTCGGCTTCGTTAAATACTTCGCCATTGGCAAATGCCATGAGCGCATTGAGCACGCAGGGAAACTGCTGCTGCTTGCTTTCGTCGGCGACTTGGCCGAGTGTGACATTCACAATCGCGCGCACGGGCGCGCTGCCGACTTTGGCGTTAAGAATCGCGGCTTTGGGCATGTGGCGCTGCTCGTCTTTCAGCAAGAGCGCCGAGTTGAGCGTGCGCACGGCGTAGCAGCCCGAGAACGCCTTGGGCAGCTGATGCCGGCAGGTCGGGCATGTGCTGCGCATCTTAAGCCACGACTGGATGCAGGGCTCGTGGAAGCTGTGGCCGCACGGAAGCTCAATCGCGTCGCACACATCGTTCATGCAAATGACGCAGTTGGCCGTGGCCGCGGCTGAGTCGGTGGTCTTGCGCCACTGGTGGAGCTGGTCGACGACCTCTTTGTTGGCGGGCGCGCAGTTTTTGAGGTGGGGCGAGATGTAGCGCACCATGAAACGCACCCACACGGGCGTGCGGAACATGCGCAGCATGTCGCGCACCAGCGCATGCTCGGGCGCGTTGTACTGGACCTCGACGCGGACCGTGATCTCCATTCTGAATTTGTTGGCGTTGGTAATTGGTAAATTGGCGCGACGGCACTGAGCTGTGAGGCCGCACTTGTCGGAATGACACGATGATCGCTCTCTCTCTTTCTCTCTGTCTGTCTGTCCGCGCAGTACTTGTCGCTGGGTGGAGACCAGAACCGCGGCCGGTTGGTTGTTGGTGTTGGTATTGGTGTTGGGTTGTGGCGACCGACAAAGTGTGGGAGCGAGCGATCAACCAACGTTGGCAGGTGGCACAGGGCCGTGCCAAGCCACGGGCCAACCCGCCGGGCTTCCCCCAACCGCTTTTTTTCTCGTCTGAGTCGCCCACTACAAACAGTGTTATTAATACAAAGGACTGTAAAGTACAGTAGATATTGCTGAGCATCCAGATGACGCAAGGGGCGGGACCACCGCGTACAGAGAGGAGCCATCAGAACCTTTCTCTGAATTTGGAGGCAGAGCACTCCAGTTTGGTTTTGCCGAGTTTCCAGAGAGCAGCAGGTGGCTCGGCTGCGAGGGACCCTCACAAATCGACACCCACCCACGGTCTCTCTGGACAATCTGTGGATGGTCCAGCCCAGTGTACACAAAGCGTTGGTCAGCGGGAACTGTTTGGCACGGTAAGGTACTGTATAGTGTACCGGTACCGTGTTACTGGATTGTCTGTCCAGAAGAACTGAAAAGCGTGCCACAATGGAAAATCACCATTTACAGGCTTGACTGATACGGAATCGAGACTGTACTGTAAATTGTGTCTTGCAGCTGAGAACAAAAGATTTCCGCAGAAGATTCCACAGACAACGGAAATGGAATTCCAACAAGAAACTGCTGCCTGACGTTGCGCGAGGCGAGGTCGATTACCCGCAAAACCGTTTTCTTTTTTGTCTGTGTTCTGTTGAAATCCTCACCGGAAAACGACGAAAATACTGTGCCAGGGGCCAACACTCTGCTACACAAATCCTCAAGCACAAAATGGTACCGCGTTCCGGTCCTTGAAGTGGTCACCCGTCTGCCAGCAGTCAATTCGTTTGGTTGGGGGCCGACATCGTTGGTGTCACTGGAAAATCGCAACCAACACAGAGTTACCCCGTGCTGGACAACTCTGGGCAGCGAGCCGCTCGCGCCGCTCAGCGACCGCCTGGCCGCGCGGTTCGGTCGGAAATGGCCCTATCCAATCCAGTCCACACAGTACCTGGCAATGGCTGAAAGCGTAAACAGGCAGGCTGTTGGCAACAGCCTGTTGCAGCCTCAGGCGATTTCTGTGTTTGGTTTCTTGAATGTACTATTTGATCCTGCGGGGCGGGATCTGGATCTGTACAATCCATCCATTGCTCTCTACAGGCTCCATGGTCATCGCATTAACTATTGAAACAATACCGTGTATACAGGGTCTGGTTGGCCCTCCCACAGTGAAGTGACCATCAAATCGGCACGAGGTCGATTGCAGGTTGAAGGTGGCGGACAAACTGTCCCTACTTTCGTAGACTGGGCTGGACACAGCGGTGTTTAGACTCCCAGCAGTATGTGTACATAGCGACAGTCGGCTCAGTGTTTAAACACACACAAGTCTCTGCAAATCGTGAGTCTAATTACCGACTTTGGATCCAAACAACATATAATCGCATATATTCGCTCGAGGCCAATAATAACTTAGCATGGTCGCGCCTCAGCCAGCGCCATCTCTGTCTCTATTGCGATTCTCGCTCTACCAACACATGTGACGAGGCAAATTTTTACATTTTTGGAACTTCTGAGGATTTAACCTTCCGCCGATTTGTTGTGCTGTCTCGAAATGCAGTGGTGGTTCTTTTCGTCTTCCTGATCGGATCCCCACGTTTCTCAATATTGGCCCAAATCCAGGTGGCTGGATGACACCTACATAGCGTGTAACACTGAAAGTGTTGGATTCGTGATACCAACACCGGACGTTGTAATTGTTCTCCATATCTGCGAAGCCTCTTGACGATGTGTAGTTCGCATAAAAATGACAGATTCGAAGTGATAATTAGAGAAATGGGTAAGGTGGTCAGGTCAGCCCTCCCCGCAATACAGTGACCATTGAACCGACTCAGTGGCTGTGTGTGCTTGCTTCCTTTTGCAGGCCGATGGTCGAGGATAACGGCAAACGATTGATACCTGGTTGACAAGCACGATTGAAAGCACAGGCCCATTTGTTGTCAGTGAGCCTGTGACGAGGCAGGATCTTTGCGCTCAAGCGATTGTCATTTTTCTTGTACACTGCTCAGGCGTCGACTCGCCCATAGAGTTAGCTCGACCTCAAGGTGCACGACATTTTTCCGCTCATTCGTGACCTGCGTCATCCGCGGCCCACGGCTCCAAGACGGTCTTTGTTCGGTAGGCAGCGAAATTTCATCCAGAAGTAGTTCATTGGACCGACGTCTCAGCATGGGATCTGGACTCGAGACGCGTAGACTTCACGTGCCAATGTGTCGCAATTTCAAGTGGCCTCATCACAATTGGACACCCGTCCAGATCGAGCCCAGCCGGTCTGTGAAATCACATCAGTAGCGAGGTCGTAAATATCGTTCACTTGTATTCACTATGTACTGTCCAGTTCAACCAGGTCTGCGGCGTGATTTTGACCCGTTTATGCCCCACCTGTAGTCATCTACGTCTGGAACGGTGCAGCGTCCCGTCTGGGTTCCTTCGCCGTCATCAGCACGAGTACCACCTGTGTTCAGAAGATGACGGGACGATGCAAGTCTCGATGGATGCCAGTGACATGCAGCCGCCGTCCAGACCAGACCGCCGCGGTCCGCAGTCCACACACCGAAGGGTACATACTGTAAGCAGATCAAATTATGCGGCATGTCGGTCCTCGTGAATAGATTTGGAGAGGGTGGTGGGTGGTTACGTAGAAGTTAGGCGACAGCCGCCGTATGACACAGCCGTGACTGTCGTATCCGTGACGTGGTGGTCGTGTGGTCACGATCACCAGGTCGCATATCTAGTATAGGTTAAATTGGTCCTGTGCGGGTGGACATCACAGGTCCTAAGCAGCATTCGGGCGTCGTCGGATCGCGCTGGCTGTGTCGCTGCTGAGGCCCGGGATCGCAGCTGCGGACGGTGATGGACAGCAGTCTCGAAGCGACGCAGTGAATCCAGCGGAATAATTTACTGAGTTGATCCAGAGTTGGACGCTCCTTAGAGCAGGGATCGTCAGCACGTCCTTCGGTAGTATAGCAGGTTTGGAGTCTCGAACCCTACTTCGGTGATCGCTAGGAGTACACATTGGCGTCGGCCGTGGTGTCCAGTAAGAGCTCCTCTTAGTGATCTCTGTGGCGGTGTTATATAGGAAATCACGAGAGGTGCGTACTGAACATGCCTCTGCTGAGGCGTGACTTAAAGTATACATAGTGAGGGAGGTTGACGTTCAACTCCACTTGCGCTCTGGGTGCTGGATCCAGCTGGTGAGCAACGTCTGGATTTCCAGCACGTACGTAAATCCGCATTGGCCGACGATCCTGTGTACCGGACGCAGCTGGCAACGTCCGGATATCCAGCGCTTTTTCAAGGAAATCCGACAACGGTTGAGTGGACGCGGCCGCGCGGTCGCAAAGCGTGCGGCCCCAAGCCGTCCCGAGTCACACGAGATAGCAGCTTTTTTGCTCATAATGAAGAGATCCACCCACCGGTACAAAACTAAAAAGCACTCGTTTACTTTAAGTTGAGTCGGTCGAGAGCGACCGCATGCGACGCGGATTGCCGCCAAAGAGCGGTTTGAGGTACCTCTCGTCGAGGTCGATCCACGACCGGTGCACGCCGCTGTGGCTTGCGGTCCGACGCAGATGGTCACCGTTACCGGTGCCACTGCCCGTGAGTGGCGTTTTCTCGCCCGCCACCTTCACGCTCAGCGGCGCGAGCAGTTCCGGGTGGGATTGAGATCGAGACTGCGGCAGTCTCGATTTCGAATTGGCGTGTGAGTGTGAGCTGGATTCTGAATGAGCGGGCGACGACACGTGCAGACCGAGCTCGAGGTCGTCGACCTCGCTGAGCCCGAGCGCGCGCAGCAGCGGCCCAGTGGCGGCGCCGAAAAACACGGTCGTGAAGATCACGGTGAACAGCGTCGAGCTCTTAATGATCGACACGTGCTCGTCGTTGGCGCTCTTGACATTGAGCGCAAGCGCAAACGCGATGGCGCCGCGCAGCCCCGAGAACCAGATCACGACCTGGTGCTTGAGCGGCACGCGCTGCTCTGCGTCGCGCCAGAGGTTGGCGACCGCACAGAGCGGAAACGTGTTAAGCGCACGCGCGACCAAGAGCACACCGAGACTGCCGAACGCAAAGCCCCAATCCCACACAAACGACCGCGTGTAGGCGAGCACGCTGATGCCCAAGTAGAGGTAGATAAAGTTCTCGGCGAGAAACGAAATGGTCGAGAGCAAGTGCGTGAACGCCGACGCACTCACGGGCGAGATGTTGTACATGTGGTAGTGGCGGATAAAGACGCCGCTGAAAAAGACCGCGAGCAAACCGCTGAGCGCGCAGAGATCGGCGGCGACGTAGGACGCATAGGCCGAGAGCAGAATGATCGAGATCTCGTAGGTTGGGTGTTCGCGCAGCGCCGCGTCCGAGTGGTGTAGTGCATAGGCCGACGCGTAGCAGATCGCGGCTGCGAGCAGCACCGAGCCCACGCCAATGCTCGCGAGACTCGTGAGCATGGACACGCCAGTCGCAAAAGTGACTTCGCTGTTGCCGCTCGAGACGAACTTCTGGAACAAGCTAAACACCACGATGGCTACAGAATGCACATGGTTAGAACAGTAGAAAGAGAAAGAAGGGAGAAAGCGCCACATACCAACGGCGTCGTTGAGCACGCTCTCGCCAAAGACGAGGTTAAAGAGCATGGACGGCGCTTTGCATTTCTTGAACACGAGCAGCGTGGCCACGGGATCAATGGCCGAGATGAGCGAGCCGTACAAAAACGCTTCGGCGTCGGTAAACTGCGTGATCCAGCCGCGGTCGCCCATCCACACGAGCATGCTGCCGGTCACAAAGGTCGCAATGAGCGTCCCGACGATCGCAAGTAGCAAAATCGCCCAAAAGTTGGAGAAAAAGCCTTTGCGCTGCGTGTTGAAGCCAGCTTCAAGGATGATGGGCGGCAAGAGCCCGAAGAACAGAATGTCGGGGTCCAAGCCTGCACTGTGCACACGCGTCTCGGACATGGACGCCAGCACGGCGCCGCAGAGCAAGCCAAAGATGATAGCCCACGACGACGTCGAGACCAGCGGCGCGCCGTGGCTGCGGTCGATGCGGTAGGCCACGTTTACGAGCGCGAGCTGGATCACGGCGCAGACCAGCAGCTCGCCGCCCGCCCAGCGCTTCTCCACGTCAGCGTCCATGGGGAGAGTGTGAGAGGAAGGGGGGGAGGTGATGGAGGAGATGGAGGTGGAGGAGGTGGAGGAGGGCATAGAGAGATGGTAAAGTGAGCGCTGCCGACCGATGCGCGGTGCGGTATGAGGTGGGCTGTGTGGGAGAGCCTCCGCTTTTCACCATTGGAAGTTGAGATTCGCCAATAGGACCTTCACTCTGCGCTCTGGTTCTGTTCTGTGTGGTGAACGTCCATCCACACTTTTTATAATAACGAAAATAGACCTGTGGCTTCACAAACATTACGAAAAACGATTTCGGGGGTTGCCGCCGAAAATGGGCTTGAGATGGTGTTCGTCGACATGCACCCAGAGGCGGCGCATGCTCCAGCGGCTGTCGTGCGCTTCGCGATCGTCGCTGCATGGGGTGGGCGGAGCGTCCATTGGGGTGGCCACCTCTGTGAGCGTGGCGGTCTCCAGGAGCGGAGTCGCTTCTTCATGACGTGGACGAGCGGGCGACCGTGGCATCGGCGGCTCGCGCTTGGTGAGGCCGAGCGCAAACAGCAGCGGACCTGTTGTCGCACCAAACAGCTATATAATACGAGTGTCAGTGAAACTTCATACACTTGCGACTGCGTTCCAGAGTGAAAGGGAGGAGTAGGACGCACCACCGTCGTGAGGATCACGGCCACAAGGGTCGACGCGCGGATCACTGCAGCGTGGTCGGCGCATCGCGTGCGCACGTTGAGCGCGAGCGCAAAGGCAATGGAGCCACGCAGCCCCGCAAACCAGAGCACGACCATGTAACGCCACGGAATGCGCTGCACGCGACAGAGGTTGGCGAGCGCGCAGAGCGGAAACGTACTCAGCGCGCGCGCGACCAGCATCGCCGCGAGACTCCCGGCGATGAAGCTCCAGTCCCACTGGAACGAATCCGAGTCTACACCATGACAAAATAAAAAAAGGATCAGCATTTTGATGGAAGAGATAGCCGATGACCAGGGCTGCACGTGGCCAGATGTAGCGACTCCAAAAGTCCAGCATCCAGAGTTCCAGCGTTTAAAGATCCGGAGGCCAGACTTCTAGCGTTCAGATACCCTGCGTCCGGACATCCGAAGTCCAGAAGTCTACTATTCAGAAATCCGGAGTCCAGGATCGCATATACCAACTTCCGTCCAGTATCCAGATCCAGAAACACAACGTACATGCTATGAGACTTGCGCCGAGGTACAAGAAGATCAAATTCTCGGCGAGAAAAGCGGCCGTCGCGAGCATGTGCGTGAACGCCGCGGCGCCGGCGTGGGAGATGCTGTAGAGGTGGTAGTGCCGGATGAGGACGCCGCTGAAAAAGACCGCGAGCAGGCCGCTGAGCCGGACGCTTTCGCTGACGACGTAGCTTCCATAGGCCGACAGCAGCAGCGTCGCGATCTCGTAGGTTGGGTGCTGCTTGAGTGCGGCGTCCGCGTGCTGCTCACACAGACAAAGTCAACTGTGTCATCCCTCCCCCATCCAGAGACTACAATCGTCATACGCACCCGCAGACAAAAGGCCGACGCATAGCACATCGCCGCGGCCAGTCCGACCGAGCCGACACTGATGCCGACGAGCTGCAGCAATAGCGTGGTCGCCGCACGCGCGCTCCACCACCAGTGGGCTGTGTCATTTTCGTCGGCCGACGTGTCCAGGGCCGCGTGCTGGACGACGCCAAACACCACGAGCACGGTCGCGTCGTTGAGCACGCTCTCGCCAAAGAGCAGATTGAACAGCAGCGGCGGTGCGCGGCTCTTCTTAAGCACGACCAGCGTCGCGACCGGATCGATCGCCGAGACCAGCGCGCCGTAGAGCATGGCCTCGGCCAGCGGCAGCGCCGTCACACGAGCATGAGGAGCGGCGACGCGGCCGAGCCCATAGACTAAGGCGCCGGTCGCCAGCGTTGCGACCAGCGTCCCGACGACCGCAAGCAGACAAATGGCTAGGAAATTTGAGAAGAAGCCTTTGCGCTGGGTGTTGAACCCGGCTTCCAACACAATCGGCGGCAACAACCCAAAGAATAGCAGCTGTGGATCGAGGCCTTCACGACTGGCACGGTCGGGCGACAAGTACGAGAGCACACCGCCAAGCGCGACGCCAAAGCCGATGGCCCACGACGCCGTCGAGAGAAGCGGCACGCGCTTGGCGCGGTCCACGCGGTACGCGAGGTGCACGAGTACCAGCAGTAGCAGCGCGCTGAGGAAAAGCACGCGGCCAGTCCACTGCTGCTGGGCTGCATGGTCAGTCGCGGGCGTCATAGTTGCGTGAGGAACGAGAAAAGGAAGTAGTTTGGGGTGTGGGACGCGGCGACCCGACCGTCTCAACGGGCGGACCAGGGAGGAAAACCCAACGCTTTGAGTCCTAAAGGGAGAAACGCGATGGAAGAACTGCGGCGCCAGCACCTTATTAGTGGGGAGCTGCTCATGTGCGCGCTGCTGGAGCTCGTGGTTGTGCGCATCGCGTACCGTATTGACAGGGGCAAGACCGCGCCGTATCTGTCGGTGGCCGCGTGGGCCATTGTGCTCGGCATTCTCGTGCGTTTTGATTCTCCTCCCGCTGATTAAGTTCCTGAATGACTGACGTGGCGATCGATTGCGTGTGGGGTGTAGTCGGGTCTTCTCCTGACACTAGTTTCAAAAGCCGTACGTCTTGTGAATACCATTCGGTATTTTTTTCTCACGCGATCGCTTGGTGTTGATCGGCGTAGCGCGCCAAGGAAGTGGGGCTCAATCCACAGGTCATTTTCTTTGGGCTGTTGCCGCCCATCATTCTCGAAGCCGGCTTCACGGTCAAGCACCGTGGGTTCTTTGCCAACTTTTGGGACAGTTTTTTGCTCGGAATTGTCGGCACGATCCTCTCGACCGTAGGCGTCGCCGCTGCGCTCTACTGGCTCGGCCGCTCGCCGCTTTTTACGACGACCCTGAGTCCGGCCGAGGCCATGCAGTACGGCTCGCTGATCTCGGCGATCGACCCCATTGCGTCGCAGCTCGTCTTGCGCAAGAGCCACGTGCCGTCACTGCTGCCTGAGCTTGTGTTTGGCGAGCGCTCGCTCAACAATGCGATCAGTTGAGTGGATTTAGAATCAAGCAGGAGGCGACAGAGAAACTAACCACTCGTACGACACACTAGCGGTGGCGATTTTTAATTTGTGTCAGGAGCGCGTCCAAAGCGGCGACACGCGCGTGTCGTTTCGCAACTTACTGCAGTTGCTCGCCGAACTCACAGGCATTGGCACGGGCTCGCTCGTGCTCGCGGCCGTGGTCGGCTACTCGTCGGCGTACCTCCTCCGGGTACCGATCCATTAGATTCTTAGATGAGTGCCTCTGACTAATTGCTTCTATGCCAAAGAATTCGGACGACGCCCTCAAGCAGCACCCAACCTACGAGATCTCGATCCTCTTGCTGTTTGCGTACGCGTCGTACTTGGCCGGTGAGTTTTTTTATCTGAGCGGCCACCTCGCGGTCTTTTTCAGCGGCGCGTTCATCCGCCACTACCACCTGCACAACATCTCGCGCGCGAGCGCTACGACCTTTAAGCACTTGCTGCGGACCATGGCGTTCCTCGCCGAGAATTTCATTTTTATCTACCTCGGCTTGAGCCTGTTTGCCTGTAGGTTTGTGTGCAACGGGACACCGCTTTTTTCTTTTTGCTAATGAATTGTTCATCCTAATCAGACTCGGATACGTTTGCGTGGGAGTGGCGGTTCATCGTGGGGAGTCTGGTCGTGTGCCTGGTCGTGCGGGCGTGCACAGTGTTCCCACTCTGCTACGCCGCTGGTCTCTGGCGCACGCACCCGATCCCCATTCCGTTTATGGTCGTGATCTGGCTCTCGGGCCTGCGCGGCGCCATTGCGTTTGCGCTTTCGCTCAACGTGCGGACGCTCGAGAGCGACCCGGCGCACGCCGCGATTATCCGCAGCGCGACGCTGTTCACGGTGCTCTGCTCGACCATTGTACGTGGGTGGCGACTTATAATTGAGAGACAATGATGTACTGATTTGAGTTGAGTAATAGCTGCTCACGCTCTCGATGCGGCCGCTTGTGTGCTGCCTGGGGCTCACGCACACGTGCGAAGTGCACGCGCACTTGCGTCGTGCTCCACGCCAAGAGCGAACGCTGCTGCTCTCCCCCAATAGCGAACAAGAGGCCGCGTGGATCCGCGACGCGTGGACCAACTTTGACCAGCGCCACTTGCAGCCGTACTTTGGCCAAGGCGGCGACTGCCAGGACGACCACACCCGTGCCCCCATCGAATAACACCAGCAGCCGACTTAGAAGTAGTATTATCGTAACGGTGCGAGCAGGCGACAGTGGGTGGGTCGCTGCTGCTCCGACATCTTTAGTGACGAGCGGGTAGCGCGCGGTTGATTGCTGGTTGTCACCTCTGCGTTGGCTTCTCATTGTCCTTAGCGTGCTTACCTTCCGCTGCTCTTATCGTCGCGGGCATGGCATGAATTCGGCGTCGGCCGAGTATCGGATCGTACTGAAGAACCCGCGCCGTGTGCGCAGCCAGTAGTGGTCCATGACAATGCCGTGCTCCACAAAGCACGGCAGCCGCAGCAATCGCTTCTCGCACACACACGTCTCCATGAATTGCGTCGCGCGGACGAGGCTGCGCGCGCGGATCGGCAGGTTGAGCAGCGTCTCAATGGGCAAGCGCGTACATTACGAGTGGCGGCGACAACACTTCTGCGAGCGGCACGATGGCCACGCTGCGGCAACGGATGTCCTGGGCCGTTGCTGTAGGCGTGTGGCGCCAGGTGTGGTAGCATAGTCGCAATACCACATACGTGCGATGTCTGCCATGCTCCACACAAGGATCGAGCCGAGCAGCCTGTAGATGATCACCAGAAATACCCACAGCAGCTTCTGCCGCGTGTCGTGGGTCGGTACAAAGCCATTGCCAAACGCAGACAGCCCGGGAAAGGACGTGGTGTCGGTCACATGCTACGTGTCGAGCGTATACTTGGTGCTGTTGATCGCAAGGACCCGCGCGGTCTGGACGAACGCGACGGCACAGGCGATCGGGCCGGTCTCCCACGGCGCGACGCGGGTTTTCGAGACCACACTGAGGGCTGGATTAAAAACGAAGGCGTCCGGGCTGTTTGGCAATTTGGCATTTTGGTCTTGGCCAAGTCACCTTTCGATAATATGAAGCCATGTTGATCGTATGAAGCCATGTTGACCGAGGGCGTATGTATCCGGATATGTATACAATCACCTCAAATATCCGGATATATGAATGCGTAAGGTATACATCCCGGGGATATCCGGATGTATGTATAGCACACGGTATACATCAGGGGGAGTATCCGGATATACGTATCGCTCAAACTTGAAGTCCGACAAAGTGGGGGCGGAAAACTCGGCGGCAACTTCAAAAAGGGAAACGCGCGATCCAAACGCCAAGAGGAGAAACAAAAGAACATGGAGATGCGATTCGAGCGAATGGAAGCGACAATCGCACGACTCGCGACCGCGATGGAAGGTGTGATAGACGCCATGGTAGACGTACAGCCGCTCGTGCTCACAAAGGCGCAGCTGCGACGGGCCGTGCGGGCAGCGATGCAAGCGGACGAGACGGAGCAACCGATGACGCCACCCAAAAAAAAGGCCAAAAAGACCGGGACCGCGTCCGTAGTGGCAATGGAGACGGGCTTGCCGTCGCCGTCAACGCTGACGCTGTCGATGCTCGTGGACACCTCCTCGAATGGGACACCATCCCCGCCGCCACCACCACCACCGTCAGCGAGAGTGAACGCGAAAGCGAAACGAGTCCCTGCAGTCGTGGCTTCAGTTCCGCAACAAGTGCCTCTTTTAGCGTCTCGTACGCCTCCAAATGTGGTGGCGCCACCGCAGCTTCAACAGCACCAACACCAGCAGCCGTACCAACAACAACAGCAGACGCAGCAGACGCATCTTGTGGCACCGACGCCAGCAAACCGATGCGTTTCCAGCCCAACTAGCGACCGCCTGTACCTCTGGGGCAACGCGTGGCACCATCTCCCAGAAGACTACGAGTTCCCAAAAGAATCGCTTGAGGTCATGTGGCGCCAATGGTGCTGCGGTGTTGCCGACAAAGGGTTCCGTCCGCTGCGCGAGATCCAAGCGAGCGACATTGTGACCACAAACAACCGCAAGCGGCTCTCGGATCTCAAGTTTCTGATGAAGTATATTGAGCAGCAGTTGCAAGATCGCGGCGTGTGGAAGGATGTGCCGAGCGAGATTGAGGCCGACCAAATGCTTCGGGCCGTCCGCGATGCGCTGCCGTTCACGCCGTCGACGAGCAAAAATGGCCAGAAGCGCGAACTCGGAGGACTCAAGTGGCACTCGGCGGTCTCATTGCTGCGGAACATCAACAAGAAGGCGCGAGCAGAGTGATGCTTCGACGTCGACCGGGTTTCTCCATTCTAATCGACGTGGTGAGTTTTATAGGTATTAGAAGGATCCATCAGGGTCCGTCATTCCGTACTAGTAATAACAGGCACATTGACCTTTTACTTCGCCAGCAGTGGCGTGTCGTCCACTCCTGTGAACTTTTCTCGCGAACGCTCAACCGCCAGCTCGGCTTCCAGTTCCCAGTTAGTTTTGAAGTATGCGTAGTAAAAACCAACAAGGGACGTGACGACATAGCCCAAGGTGAGGCCTCCCCAGATCCCCAAGAACGAGCGACGGCCTTGGTACAATCCAAAAAAGTACGCGGTGGGCACCCCAACGCACCACGAGCCAACGATGAACGCGACCATTATGGGTAACGATCGCGTTTGGGCCTCGAGGACGACCTGCACTCATTAATACATCAAACGGGTGAGCATCCTCGACCAAACATGTTTTCGACACGAAAGACGCACCATCGCGTAGGAGAAGAGCCCGATAAACGTGTACCCTGTCGCCGCGAGCGACGCGATCTGCGCAAAGCTGGCAATCACAGCGGGGTCCACGGAAAAGATGCGACCAATGTCCGCTTGGAAGACGATCGCAGCCGTGGAATTGGAGACCACGATAATGCCGAAGCACACGCCAGCAATGTACGCGACCGTGCGCGCAATTTGTGGTTTGCCTTCACCCAAGTGCTTGGCGATAAGTGTGACTGACGCGTCACTCAGTCCGTAGAGAGGACTCCCCGCGAAGAAGATAAGCTCCATCATGGAATTATGCGTGCCTAACTGCACCTCGCCGATCGACGCCGAGAACAGCGCCATGGTCTGCAATTGGGTATTCTCAAAAAGATTCCCGGCAGCTAGCGGAAACCCCACAGCAACGAGCGTCGTCAGCGAGCGCATGGTCATGGACTGGACAGTCCACGTC